>OOFE01051260.1:27574-37978 GCA_900323365.1 Monocentris japonica | reverse complement strand
ATGTGTTTTCCCAGGATTCATTTCCACTTCAGGTTTCACTTAGGTAGTTTTTCGCTTCAAGATATCCAAAGATAATGTCTAATGTCCAAATTTAGAGCACTGGCTTGCCATATAACATTAACAACAAGAATTATGAGTTTCTCTTTCCAGAAGGGTCAGAGGGCAGGTCAGCCATTTGCAGTGCACCTACACCAGCTAAGTGTTCAAGGATGCTTTTGACGGGCATGAATACTGTCTGTCGCAGTATGACCTGACCTATGTATGGTCTCTCTTACCATCAGGCCTCCCTACTATGGCAGAACCTGGCAAGGTTCACAGGTTTGATCTCCATAACAGCCTGGGTCCATCCCTTTTAGAGTGTCCTTATGTGGAATCTGTCAAAGGGGTGCTGTAAATGGTTGTGTGTGTGCTCTGACCCCTTTGGTGATATGCATACATGTGTTGACAGCATGATATGCAAAAAGAGCAAATTCGGCACTAATGCGCTCCAGCTGACCCCTCTGTGGTGAGGAAGTAGCAGTGACTAACTAGATAGCTATAAAAAAAAACAAAAAACATTGTCATACTTTTTACTTTAAGTATATCAGAATTTAATGAATCACATAAGTTAAACATGAACTGCACATCAGAAATAGTTTTCACAAATTAAAACTTGTTGAAAACCATTTAAAATTGATGGTTCAGAAGAGAAGAGAGTGGAAGAGAGTGTTTGGAGGAGCCTGCAAGAAGGAATTATTAGAATCAGTTGGGCTGATGACAAAGTTTCAGAATGGTTCTAGTCAGACAGTGGAGGTGGCTTTGTTCCCAGCATAAACAGGTGGTGGTTTCATCCCATATGCCTCTTGGCTGGGTAGTTTCCGCGCCACAACATGGAGACCATCAGATCCTGTAACAGTCTGATTGACAGGTGAATGGCACCAATGAGGAACAACCCTCTCTACCCCTGGGGACCAATGTGGCTAAAAGTGAATGGATAAGAGTAGAAGGGAGAAAGAGTCTTTGAACCTTATAAGACTATTTCCCCCCTTCTTCTCCTTTTCTCCCAGTCTTTCTGTGTGCCATTCTCCCTGCCTTTCTTTCTCCTCTCGTTGCGGGTGTTTTGTTCTTCTGAATTTTGTGGCTGATGGAGCTAGTTGACTCGGGGCGTCAGGCAGAGAAAAACGTGAGTAATGTTAAATTAAGTCCTTTCAGAGGCACAGGGAGGAATGTGTCAATCAGTTCACAGGCCTGGTTTTGTCTGTAGCTTTTACGGCAGGGGGGTAAGG
This sequence comes from Monocentris japonica, assembly GCA_900323365.1. NCBI lineage: Eukaryota > Metazoa > Chordata > Actinopteri > Trachichthyiformes > Monocentridae > Monocentris > Monocentris japonica. The sequence goes on along the minus strand of OOFE01051260.1, from coordinate 36,713 downwards.
TGATGGGTGGGTGGAAAGTTAAAGAGAGAGAAAGAGAGAGAGTTGGGATAAAGGAATAAGTCTAAACCCAGTGCCAATGAGTTCCCCTGTCTATGATCTCCCTTTTGAGATGCAGGTTTGTTGGGTAACTCTTCTTTCCAGATGACTCCAAAACTATTCTATATGTTATAAAAAGCTAGCCAAAGTAATACTGACAGCCCAGCTGAACATGTTGTCCTGTGAATGAATGAAAGATCAAACATACAGTATGCATTCATTTGTACTGACACAACATCATGAAAATGTAAGTATACACTCTTTTGAACATCATGACATTTAGTTCATCTATTGATGCATAACTCCAATTTAGGTCATTTTCGTGTTTTTATTTGATTGATCATTTGGTTTTATTGATTATTTTATTGGGTCCTTTGTAAGTAGATCAGGTTTAAGGCCCAGGAAAGCCTTTCCATTTCCATGATCAAATTTCAAAAACGAGTCTTGAGTGATCTTAAAGTACTGTTTTTTTCTCATTGCCTGAAAAGTTGACTTGGCTAGCAATATTTAGCAACAGAGTAAAGTGGTAGAGTATTTTTGACATGGTGTTCTTGATTAATAGCACTGATTTTTTAACTGTAATTTGACATGAAACCTCAAATACTAACAAGAATTTGGTATCTTCATGGATTACTCTACACTAGTTACTCATAGAGTGATGATCAGTGCTGTCTACAAGGAGGCTGTTTGCTTTCTTGTGGCCTGTCTTTGTCACACATCCCCTTCCATCTTGGTTTCTCTCACCATCAAGTGTTCCCTTTCACAACTGCCAGTCACCATCCAGTGAACCAAAAGAGAGACCCCCCCCCCATTGACTTGGTCCTCACTTGATAGGCAGGGAGAGATAAAGTGACAGAACAAGAAGCAAGGAGAAAGGAACAGCTTCATTTGCCACATAGCATTAAAGTCATCGTCAGTAAAATTGTGGCAGTTTGATCTTTACTCAAAAGATTTATTGTGATCGTTTCTCCATGAATGATACATATAAGCTGTTCATTCCAGAAAAGTATTTCTAATCCTTACAGGAACCATTTCTCATTTTATTAAATGCAGCTGTACGCTACCAACAGATTTTATGTATCATTTCAATTTCCTGTAAGGATTAACTGCGTGCATATGAATTTTGTACACAATGGTCACCTAATATACTGTTCAGCTTTGTGTGTTGAGGAGACCTTTGCCTGTTTGTCACTGTGCAGCTGCTGACTGTCTACCTTCATCGTGAGCAGCTCCACAACCCACCGAACGCAATCTGTTGACCTCTGGCTCTTTCTCTCCCTCACAGCTGTGGGCTTTGAACTTTAGATTTGCTCCACATCCAATCAGGATTTCCTTACCCCTCGTTTCTCCCCTCTGGCTGTAGAAACTCGTCCATCTGCAATAAAACCCTTTGTGTCCACATGTCTGGAAACAAGCTTTCCCTGGACTACAGAGGGGTTTGCTTTCCGGGTCCTGGGAACCTGAAGCTTTGTTTCCTGGGCCAAAAATATTCAAGAGCCCAACCTGATTGTTTTATTCCCTTTGACCATGACCCCCATTTCAGCTCAGTCTCGTTTCTCCTCCAGTGGCCCCATGCCATCTGAAGGCTAAGTGCTCGCCATAGGTTTCAGCATGAGCACATGGTGGGACTAATCAACTCTTCAGTCCTGCCTGCCTGTTTGCCATCTGGCAGAGAGCAGCTAAAGCAAGTTCTGCCAGTAATAACCCTGCAACTCTTAACAAAGAGACAGGAACACGCTGAAGCCTGGCTAATTGACAGAGACGGGTCACAGCTATTGATAGTCTATTCCAAGTAACTAAAAGTCACATTAACTTATGGCTTACGACAATTACCTCAGGTTAAAGAATTGCTAAGTTGTACTTTGTTTTGCAGAAATACAGTCCGAAAGTAACAGAAGGTCCTTGGTTGGAAAACTGTGATAGCCAGTATCTCTATCCCTGTTGTCGTGTGCTTGAACAAGATACTGAAAACCTACCTGCCCAAAGGTTCTGCACCTGCACTCTGATACCTCTGGTGAAGTGAATTGTGAGTGAGAGTTACATGTATGTGTGTGTCTCAGAGAGAACAAACTCCTGAATGCATGGGAGGTAACATGGAAATGAAGCAGTCTAAATTCTTGAAAAAATAGAAAGATATGTAATGTTTGTCCTACATTTGTGGCAGGTTTCTAAGCGCTTTCCTATCAAAGCCACCACTGTTCATGTGCAACACAGGTCTTCCTGAAGTAGACAACCTCATACTTGCCATGGAACAGTTGCTGGGTGTGAAAATTTGTTTCCATGGCTTGCTTTTTATGCTTTGGTGTAGAGCGTTGAAAAACCACAACCACCGCCTTCCCTTGAGCAACTGCCTGGACCTGACAAAATGTGAAACTGATTTACATTGTCCATCCTGCAAAATGTCTTTTTCAATTTTAATCCTATCAAGGGCTAATCTGGAAACTGTTACTCAGTGTGTCCCGAAAATAAATTGTTTGCAGCTGAGAATCCAACTTGGGGTAAGCCAAGAGTGGAGGAGGGGAAACTCTGGGGGAACAAGTGGTATATTCCCTTCTCTGAAATGCCATGTTTAGACTGATGCACAGGAACCAAGCTCTTACCAGCCAGGAAATGAAGTGGTAAGCACAGGCCGGCTTATATTTCCCCTCCTGCTTTCAAATGGGCCTTGTTAGTGTGGAGACACCAGGGCCCCAGCTTTTGTTCACATTGAGCCAATGGTAAACAGCACTGCAACATGTTTAAAAGACATTAAGTACTTGTGATGGCTGAGTGCTGTGCTGCCATGAGGTCTTGAGTTTCTCAGACCTTCACGCTCCCCATCCCCCTCGTTCTCTGGAGGGGAACCGAGTCAATGCCCATGATGTGAAAGAGCTGAAACAAATCATGTCCAGTCAGGAAAAAGAGCACTATTTAACTCAGTTCAGTATCCATTGGAAATATTTACTCTCTGCTGTTCCCCAAACAATACAATAACTTAAAATGTTTTACTGGTGAGAATATAGCTACATTTTGGTTTTTATTTAAGTTTGTACTTAATCATTTTTATTTCCATGACTGCTCCTGCCTTGTTCTTTGTCTGAGAATGTAATACAGGAAGATATATCCATAAATCCATCAGATATCCATTACCATGGTAGGTTAAATATGACCATTCAGGGAAAACGCTGAGAAAATACCCATGATGGCTTTGTTATGTTGTGAATGCAAAGATCTGCAGGACTTAGGTATGTCCTCCCAGAGGAAAAATATTTTGCTCAAAGTCATCTTGTCTTTATCTCCTGAGAAATATCAATTTTGTCTCATTTTGTGATCACCTTCATCTGAAATGTTTCTCCTAAAACCCCCTGAGGAGCATTGAGGAGACAACAGAGGGAGAAAGGATTCCTTTTTTTTTTAAAAGATTATTTTTCAGGTTTTCTTTTTTTCCTTTATTTGATGGTTAGCAGTAGAGAAAGACAGGAAAGATCAGATGAGAGAGGAGGGATGACAGCATAAGTTTTGGGCCATCAGGACATGTGATAAATAATCAGCTATATGGCTGCTGGCCACATGGCTTCAACAGGAAAATACAATAGTATTGAGTTTTCTTTGACATCTTTCTTTAATCTCATGGTTTCATATTCAGGAAAGTTGAATCAGACTTATTTGAGATCATTTGGAGATATCTTGAGCTTTCATGTGGTTGTTTCTTCTGAGTTGAATTTGAGAAATAGGAGAAAATGCCTTTAGTCTCATTTTAGTCTTAAAAAGACTAAAAAAAGCTTAAAAGCTCATTTGTGTCAAGGAAACATGAAAGGTATATATATGAAATCTCTTTTTGGATTGTGCTTTCCTATGGGCTATCACCCAAGGATGACTAGTCTGGCTTGGTAACAAGAAAAGCCTGCTCTGCCCAAGGTGAGGACAGGAGAGACATTTTGTGGTGAAAATGTCTTCTTCCTTCCTGTTGATTTGTCAGTTCATGATGTCAAAAATAAAGATTAAAATAAGATTCTGAATCTTTTAACTAACTGGGACTGTCATATCTTCGTATTTTGATTTTATCAGAAACCTCTTGTTTCTCTGTCTCATGCATTTTTTTTCCAAATAAGGCCTTGACAGAAATGTGTGAACAACACATAAATCAATTGTGTGAAGTGCCAACCAAACAAAATAAGCAGCCACTTATGGAATAAACATGTATATATGTGTATAAGACTACAAGGATCAAGTGACGGGCTAGTGTTACACTGACCGGTGTGGTCCATGGTCACAGCGTCTCAGGGTGATGAAAACGCTGTCACAGCTGCCAGCAAAAAGAAGGAATAAAAACACAATATGGAGGCAAGTCGAAGTTGACTGAATTCTTTTGAGAGTCGTTAATTTCTAGATGACTGAGTTCAGACAACTTTCAAACTACAGTGAAGTCAGTAGCTTTTGTAGATTTTTTGTATCACATTCCCAGATCAATGTGAAAATTAGACAAGATTTGAAGTAGTGTGGGCTATCTACCTGCTTTAGATGAAAGGGCAATACCACTGAATTGTTATCCCTCTGGCCTGGAACGGTTTGCTCTGTATTTGTGAACATGCTCCACCGGCACAGCTGCAGCTCAAGTAAAAATCCATTTAAATAATATGGTGGTAACTGGAACTGTACTCACAATGATTTTCAGGGGATCAAGATATATCTTCTGTTTCAGAACCAATAGAACTACTATTTTATAAAATCAGTTTCGAACTTTTAGTGTGTCCACGATTTCAGTTGTCATGATGCTGCACACTGGTAAACATTTTTTTAATTTAGTTTACATGATTTCGTTTTGGGTCTCTTGTTTCCAGCTTTGTAAGAGAGCTTTGTGAGTTGTATTCCCCTTCAGGTTCATGTTTAGAAAGGTCAAATCAACCTTCAGGACAGTTCCACTATATTAACATATTTTCTATGGCAGCAATGCTTCATATAATCTGAAGTGACTTTTTAATCAGAGTGAAAGAAAGATGACAGGTGACACAGGCTTGTGTAGACACAGATTTCCTGTTTGTGTTCATATGTTCTCCGGTCAGAGTCGGCTCGATGCCCACACAAACACAAAGCTCCTGCTGTTCAACGTGAAGGACCACCGCTGTGTGAAGATCTGCCATGATGACTGCTAGAACTGATTCATGGCTCGGGGCTAAGTTGAAGTCAATATTAACAATTACAGTTGAGTTCATGTATTTTGAGTGTATGTGTGTGTGTGTGTGCGTGTGTGAGAGAGAAAGAGAGAGAGAGAGGGAAACAAACAGAGGGAGAAAAGAAAAATGCCGTTGACTGATCTAGGGTTTGAGCTCGCTTTACACGTTTGCAATGTTTATAATTTCTCCTCACAGGCAAACCATGACTGTGCGGGTGGAGGCCTGGACCTGTACTGCTTGTGTGACTGGTTATGACATGCATGCTGTGTACTCCTTGAGGTCCCTTAAGGCTGCAATTCATGAGAAACATTGCAGCAGCCCTGGGGCTCTTGGAGAGAAATGACACCAGAGTCAGGCAGGGACACCGGCACGGTTTTATCATGATCACGGTTTTATCATAACTTGTAACTTGTGAACAGTTTCTGGTCATTTTAGTAAAACTATATCTATGCACGTTGTAGCCAATACACTCTGACAGGGGGAGAGAGGCAAATGTGTTAAAAAATGTCTCTTAAAATGGATCTCAGGCCTTGTTGAGTAATGGAGTGATCGGTTAACACACAGTGAGCACATGTAACTCCCTGCGCTTGCAAATGAAATCCAAAGAGTTCGATCTCTGTTGCTTTATTTACTATTAAGAAGCCATTCTGGTGAAGGTTTGTGCTCCATACCGATGCTCCCACAGAGACAAGGTCTATGGATTGTGTAGCCTGAGAATGTTGATATGCAGAGGACTTAAGGATAAATTCAAAGTTTCTGAACTTCTTTTAAGCATCCCTGAAATAACTATTGACTGAGCAGGACTTTTTATTTCTGTAACTACTAATTAATGGTTAGCTTTGCATGAGACCATCTTTTCTGTGGTTGATTCCATCTGTTGGAGAAGAGGTTAGAAGTTGACTGGCAGAGGTCCTGCTCTCTGAGAGTTAGCGACTCGCTGGAGGGGGCTTGTTTCTATCAGGGGTGAAATACCCGCCCGTCCATCACTCTGACAGGGCTGACATCCATTCAGCCAAACCAGAGGAGTTCCTGCCAACAATCAAAGGGCTTTTCATTGAAGGAATCCAGCTCTGGCCTGTCATCGGGAAGGGGTGTTCCCAGCTGTCAACAGCATAGGGGTCCCTTTTGGTACTGCCCTCTTTCTTTTCAAAGTCTCTGGTCAATTCCATGGTATTGGTCAAGAGCACACGCTCCACCTTCTCTCTCTCTCTCTCTCTCTCTCTCTCTCTCTCTCTCTCCCTTCTCTGCAAAACCAATTTGTCCTTGCAATTCAACTTTGAGTGTTATTTTGTAAGTATTTTGTTGAGGATACTGATAACTTGCTAGTCGATAATATCAGTGCTGTTCCTCACCACTGGAGAGAGCAAAACTAAAATAAATGTCAAGTAGCAGCAGGGTTGATAAAGGCGGTAAAAACATTCATATTCATTCATATACACTAAAAGAACTTGAATATTAGGACCATAACATAGCAGCTCTACTTTCCTGTCACAAAACGTAAATATCCTCATTTCAGCTGCCTCAAATGACTTTCCTAATCTTGGATTACACTTTCCTTGACTCTAATACCCCACCCCGTGAAGCTTTGTGTCTCAAAAAATAAATGAGTAAACAATTAATTTGTAAAGGATTTGCTCAAGCTGTCTATCAAACACATGTATTCAGTGAATGCAAACTGAAAGGATTTTCATAAAAAGACTTAAAGTATTAAAACAGTTTTTGTGCCAGTTCCAATTAGATGGTCTCAGAAAAACTTCCTCAGGGAGATGATTACTTGCCCTTTACCAAAGAGAAGGTCGCCAGTGAACATGTTCATTATAACACTTTTCTCTACTAACCAACTCTACTAACAAGGACTCATATTTCTGTTGCTTGAAGACTCTTTTACTCCAAAACACTTCCAATGCGAGCTGTGTGCCCTGAATCTGTTCATCCATGGAAAGAGATACTGTGATGTTGGTACTGCTCTTCATCTTCATCTTCCAAGAGGCCTATACTGCTTTATGGACCACATCAGAGCAAAAGGAAAGCTGTAGTATCCTGATATAATGCTTCTTTGTTTAAATCGTATTGTAACTACACCAATCCGATACATTATATTTATTCCATTTATACACATACACAAAAAATATCAACAAGCTGCTGAAACATTTCTGTCTTAATCTGCTGCACGATGTCAGACTAGAGTGCTGGCTGCTGCTTCTCTGAGGCTACTAGTACATAACCAGTGAGCTGCCTGCATGAGTCAATTATTCATGTCCATGTCATAACACTGGCGATGCTTTGATTATGACAGACAACCAGACAAGGTAAATGGAAAAACGTAAACAAGCATGAATCTCCACCGAGTGTTGCACTTCATCATGTGATTGCTGAAGAGGAGCACCTTCAAATAAGCCTGGTGTCTCCACTTCAAACAAAGACTGTTTAAATGCCTGATTTAAAAACAGCCTCTGGCAGTTGGGGAGTCATCACAAGCCTGTTCCACACAGAGAATATCTAAGTCCTGCAGCATGGGATTTGGCTCCATGGATATGAGCCTGTGATTCCACTTTCACAATCAACCGCAGCCAGTTCAGAGTAGACATAGGAGGGCAGCCATGTTTTCCCATTTCTCAGAATTGTTTCAGACACGCTCCACTTCCTGTCCCAGGATGAGCCTGCCTCTCCCTCTTCAAGTGGTGTTGAGTAAAGTGAGTGACAGTTCAAAGATGAAACCATACAGTACATCTTGATTTAGTTTTGTACCCTGTCAGGACAGTCAGACACGAACATCTGTTCTGGCCAGTCCAGACAACTTAAATGGTGACCCACAGTCATAGAGGTAAAGAGTGAAATAAGGATGAGCTATAAAGGTTCAAAGAGTTGTTCTAAAGCTGCCCTGTCTTTCTCTCTTCACTCAGAGATGAAGAACAGCCCTCTATTTATTTCAACAGTAAATCATGAGGTTATACTTCATTGTGACATCGGGGTCTTCACTTCTTTTGCACATTTTCTACTAAGTCTTGTCTCTGTAGAAAACCACCCGGTGCAGAGAACCATACGAGCGCCCGCTGGACTGTTTCTGTTTCTGTTTCTGTCTCCACTGTGTCTTTGTGTCCCTCTCAGCTTTCCACCATCTCAAATAAAGAGATGGTTTACAGATACATCTTCGGATGCAACATGGATACATATGATGGATCACCCAGTCTCCTCAATAGAAAATATTAACTACAGGTCACCTGAATTTTCTCACAGGATACAATATGTGCTTCTGCATTTACTTATTTCTGCAATTGTTTGCTATGATAACAATCAGCTCAGCTGTTTGGTGTGTATTTTAGCTTCAACACTCTCCAGCTGTGTCTGTATGGACACTTAGCTTAATGATGTACGGGCGAAAATGTGTTTCAATGCCGTATCATAAAAGAAACATGCACATAATAATATAATAAATAACCACTAAGCGGACAAAGCTATCCCTAGTACATTATTATTACAGTTGTATTGAGAGTGCATATTAATATTTATGGTCTACTTTACACTATCGCATTTACATTGCTTTGCTTGCCATTATCTAGTTTCTAAAAATGGATACAGGGCATTTCCTCAATTTTTACAAAGGTGCAATAAAGTGCTTACAAAGGTGCTTTCATTATAAATAGTATTAAAAACATATAACTCATTCTCAGGGGTCACCAGAGGTTAGTGAGCTTCTATTCTCAGCCTCCATCTCCTCACAAATGACTCGGTATACAAAATATGTTTATAAATATCTTATAGGCTATTAAACATTACATCGAGTCTCTTGAGGATGTTTGTTTTAACCCAGTAATTTAGCGTCTATTTGTGAGTCTGTACATCTGTCAGTGTGAACAGGAGGGAGAGAGATTGCATTTATGTCTGTGTGTGTGTGGGTGTGTGTGTCTGTGTGTGTGTGAGCGAGAGCTAGAGACAGAAAAGAGAAAAAC
>OOFE01051260.1:0-11335 GCA_900323365.1 Monocentris japonica | reverse complement strand
TATTAGAGGTACTACACTCAGCCCACCAGTTCCCAGCTTCCCCTGACCGTAAATATATCACCTTCATGTCATATTCTATATCACACACACACACACACACACACACACACACACACACACACACACACACACACACACACACACACACACACAGAGTCAGCCATTTGTATTTTGTATTTGAACATGCAGCTTGTTTCTCTGAGTCTTTGCTATCCTAAACTATTCCCTCCCCCTTGGAGCTCGGCAAGGTCTTGTCCTCCATTCATCCAGCAGACAAATGGAATCCAAGTCCCCACAAAATAGCAGGATCCCGGCTGCTTTAAGGGGCCACCATCACCTGAGCTATGGAGGAGCTGTCATACCTGAGTGAGTGTATATGAAGACATATTGCAGAGAAAAGTCATTCACAGTTACAGCTACAAGTTCTACAAGCATACTGCATTTAAAAAAAATTGAATACGTACGTAAGTATAGCTTGTTGTTTTACCTTTGCAGGAACGTCACCATTCAACAGCATTATGACATTACGTCCACAAAGAAAAGTAATGTTCGTCTCAATGATCAACTGTGGGTAGCTACTGATAAACCAGAATTTCAATCATTATCAGCTTGGCAAAAATCCACTGAGGTTTTATTTGTATTTCTTTTCGCAATGCTGATACAGAATGGCAACATACATTTTCTGTGTCTTATTTTCAGTATACCAAAACCAACTGATATAAATATAGCGTGAGTACTTTCTGGTTTCTCTTAATCTATTTCCCTATCTCAGTACAAGTAAGTACAGACAACAGACTAATTCCCTTCATGAAGAGCTCCATAATGCTCTGTATTTTTCCAAATGCGTACTATTGGCCACCACTTGCACTTGTGTTTTTGTGTCTGCTTCAAAGTCTAACACACTTTATCTCCATTTCATTCCCTGTCACTCCTAACAGTGAGAAAATGATAAAGGTTGCCCTTCCTAAAGAGCATCCCTATTCATCCCACATCTCCCGGTTTGCAATGTTCCCATCATTCCACTCTCCAGACGACCCTGACACAGGAGTGAGAGCTGCCTCCCAACCCACCCTCAACCCCCTCATCCCCACCAGTGCACCAGAGGTCACCGTGCTGAGCAAAACTATAGGTAAGCGGACAAAATGTTGTGTGATGCCACAAACTCAATGAAAAAGGGACAGTAAAAGAGATAATATGTTTCCAGAGAGGTCTATATCTTCAAGATGTCTTTATTACCAATCGCAGGTGGTCCATATAGACATGAACTCTTGGATACCACCAGGAAGAAAGCTGTTATGTGGACAGGAGAACACGGCTTCTTGGATGTGAGTGGTCAAATAAGATAAATATGCTTCTCCCTAAAAATTGTTGCTGAAGCTAATCAGTAGATCAAGTGACAATGTTTCTAATAAGTTTCATTTACCCTCAGCACACAAAACCAGTGAAGGGCGAGAGCCAAGTATTCTACCCCAGTCCCCCAAAGACAGTGTTCCCCAACCCTAAACTTCGTAACTGGGATATCTCTTTGTCTGAGCAGACAACCAACATGCTCAAAAATGTGGAGAGGACGCATTGGCTCACCTCTTACCAAATGCACTACACAGGTAAAGGAGTCTAAAACACCAAGCACATGTTGGCAGGAAGCTTAAAGAGCTCAAACAACAATACAGCATACATTTTGCTATAAGAAACCACCAAAAGCAGCGTGTAATACTATAGGCATTTGAAAACTCAAATAATCAAATAATAATGATATTTGATTCATTCAGGATCGGGGCCAGCAAACCCTCTGAAGATAGATGACTTCAAAGAAAAACTAAGTGACTTAGCCACCGGGGGGATGACTTCACATACTACACTACTGGTGAAAAAAGAATGATGAACAATGTACCATTTACAATAATATTTACAGTGTCCGATGTGGTACATAAACCCAAACTCAATCTAACCAGTTCCTGTCTCTCCCAGAGAGAACGGTCCTATCCTGTGTTTGTTCCCTCTAAACCCAGAGAAGGATGTAAAGGTAGAAGACGACAGGGGAGCCGTGCTGTGAGGAGCGCCTGCCGTCCTCCAACTGAACCTGCCGCTGAACCTGTTGAACGCCCTGATCCGTCCCCAGCCCCAAACCAGCACACTGCTCCAGCTTCTATACAAAAACCAAGGCCACAGGAGATCACAGCTAAGAATAATGAGACACCAGATCCAAATTCAAAGGATCATAGTCAAGCAGAGTACAGTAGTAGCCCCACAGAGCCTGGGCCTGCTGAGGTGCCCCAGGAGGTCTTAAAATATCAACAAACTGATAGCAAAATGTTAAAGAATCAACAACCAGATGACAAAAACTCTGAATGGGAGGTCAGGAAGAAAGAAAACCGCAAAGTCCACTTTGAAGAAGGTCACATGCACGTGTTGATGCCACAGAGCAGCCGAGGGACAACGATCAAAGACATAGAGCGCTCCTTGGCCTTGTACAACCACCCACTTTTCCCAGCAGATACAGAGGTCAACAAAGAGAAAACTGAGCTGTGTTATAAAGATGTACCGAGCAACAAAAAGCAGGATTTCAAAGCTAGAAGTAACCAATTTAGCCTTAGCCAGTCGGCTTTAGCCAAAGACCAGACAGGAATTGAGTCAGACTATGAGGTATTATCAAGGGCAGCTTTAGAACAGGAGACACTGAAAAAGGGCAGCGAGCTGCCATATAGTATGTCCAATCCCTGCATCCTGCCCCGGCCTCCCGTCCTGCCCTGCATTCACCCTGTGGGTCGAGTTGGGTCTGTGGGTGCAGAAGGGGAAGCACCTGGCCCTTCTTTCTCTTCCCTACTGGAACTACAAGATTCATTCAGTAAGTCGGAGGTCCATCGCAGCTTCAGCGGCTCCATCAGGGGTGCCGCTGTGGACCTGAGGGACAATATATGCATGGGGAGGAAACACGACTTTTACGGCATCAACTGCCACTACCTCCATGGATAATTGAATATAACTGAATTTTAGCACACCTGCAAGTGAGTGGAGCACAAAAATAGGCTACATATAGAGGCCTACCTGGAAATTTGATTTATGTGTGCTACATTATGCACTATATATTTTTCCATATGCTCACAATAAAACATGTTAAGCTTACTCAGTATTTCTTCCCATATATTTTCAAACAGTTTACTTAGTACAGTAATGAGTCACAGTCCAATAAAAAACAATTTGCAAACAAAGTTCATTTGGTCTTTAGTATTATGCATCTAATTTTTGGTCTTCATTACAACTAGGGATGAATTATAATCTTTTATAAGGCTGCCAGAAGTCCTAACTGATTGTAAGGGTAAAAAGAAAGAGCCTTTCAAAATACATTCCTGGGAGTTCAGACCGCTGTACACACCAGGAATGTACAGCTGGCAGGAAAGCAACAAGCCCATAATGCTGGGAAGATCTGCACTTTGGGTTTTACTGTAACCTTTATGATTCTATAGAGGAGAAACATTGCGCTGCATTTTGCAACAGATAAATGAGTCCATTTCCTTATATTGTAAGTGCTGAAATTTGAAAGGGAGAAATGCCTTTTCAGATGTAAGCTGTTGCGGTCAGACTCTCTATAAAAGGGGTTTTGTAACAGTAAGTCCTCCTTGAGCAGGAAGCCTGTGGCCTTGAGCAATACAGCAAACCTCTCATTCAGACTTTCAGAAAGATGTAATTTGTGCAATGCCATGCACAGAAAAATAAATCAGAACAGTTTTCTTGCTGAATATTGTCGACAGTCTTCAGCTGTTAAAGAATATATCTTAAGGAAATCTCTTCACGATAACAATAAATTATTTTTGTTTGTTTAGCATCTGCCACATAGTTGTATATATATGTATACATAGCAATTTTCACATTCTTAGTATTATCAGTCTTCAAGACCTTTAATGTTTGTATCTAGTAGTTAATATATAATATATAATAATATAACTACTGAGTCATTCATTAGGCTTCAGCTTATTTGTTAGTTTTGTCTCTGTTATTATTTCTGAGATTTTTTCCAGAGGAGATTTCCCTCACCCTCATCTCTCTGATTATGCTGTGAGTCAAGGATCACTCCAGTAGAGGGCAGAATATCCTCATATTATAGTTACAAAACACTGTTCAAACTTAACTTCAATTTTTATTTCTTATAATGGTCATTTAGTCTGTTAGCTCACTACTGGACCGTTTCACATAGTAAAAAGTTAAACTAGCTGGTCCAGTCCTTCATCTAAATCCTCTTTTTAACTTTAGGGTTTCAAATACGCCTGAATGTTGAATGATTAAAGGATTAATTAAATGATAATTAAATGGATGTATGGAAAAACCTGAGGCCGACATGAGTTATTTTGTGCCATAAAACAGCAACAACGTTATTCATTCGTCATCGTATCGTTCTCTTCAGATGAGTCCTTCTTCCAGTCTGCTTTGTAAATGTTTTGTTTTGAAGGTGTCTCCACTGTGTCCTTACTTTGGGGGGTCCGCCTCACCACGTCACGGAAAAAGATGCTGTCAGTGGTACAAATCCCGCCTTATTGGGTGACGTAGTCAGTGTTCCGCATTGTCATTGGAGTTGGTACCAGTCAATCACGCTTGACCACCTCCCCCATAAAGCGGTTGAAGAATTGATGCTTTTTCACGGGGAGTTGACTGTGCGAGATGGTACATGTGTGTGCACATCAGCATTGGCAGGTTCTTTGGTTCAGGCTGTGAGTTGAGTGTCCTTTTCTTTTGGACTAGATAAAGTACATGTTCAGCCAACCAGGTGACTACTCTCTAACATCTCTGTCCTCATCAGCCGATATTCACATCTGAAACTCTGTCAAGGTGAGTGCGTTATTTCATTGCCAAGTAATGTTCAGTGGTTCTTATCGCTCGCACAGTCAGTATATTTCTGGTCTGGTCTATTTCTACTACAGAAACATATTTTCTGTTTGCAATAGTGAAAGCATCAGTACAGTGCAAATCATCTATCTAGCGTATACAATAAGTGAATTAAAAGTTTGTGGTTGGATCTAGTTAGTATTTGTTCTGGGTGAATATTGTGTTTCTTGCACTTTGAAGTTGTCTGCAACTGAAACATTTAACAAAAGCCAACAGTGTGCTGTAAAATATGTTTGACTGGATGACATGTAGCCTGTGCCTGCTTGTAAAACTCCAACAAGGCAACAATAAACTGCATCTTGGGAGCAGTAGGCCTGTTTGAAACTCGCCCAGCGTTATCCATGCTGTTGCTCTTTTACAATATTCCTGCAAGATTTCATCAAATATGTGATTCTTGCAATAAACACCACTAGATCCTTTCAGTCTCCATGGTAACTCTCCTATTGAGTAGTACAGACAAGTTGTGTAGGATACATCTACTGTATCCTGTACTGTATAAACCCACTGCAGTTTTCAGTAATGTGCCATCTCTTCGCTAAGAAGAGCAGCGATGAATCAAACGCAAAAGCCAAAACTATGAATAATGTGCCTTTATTAGGATTGACTGACCATCTTTCTCATGCTGTATGGATGTAGGTGTGTGATACTGAGAATAGTTGTGAGGAGGATCCACTGGCTGATCTCATAACCATTGGTTCTCAAAGAGGGGTCTGAGGATGCAAGGGGTTTGCGTGGGTCCCAGATGGAGAAGAGATGAACAGCTTCATTTTACTAGTATTTCATTTACTGTGTAGATGATGGAATGTGTTGAGACAATATGTATGCCAATAACAGGTTTCGCTCTCGCCACTCAGCCGCCCACATCTAGATGGTTACAATTCTGTGCTGAATCCAGTATAATAGCAACGTCTCTCATATATGGGCAATGTCTCTCATATATGAGTGTTTCCATTCAAATGCTTGTCTTTTTGAGGATCCTTGATAAAAAAAAAACTGGTTTAAATAGAAGCTGGTTTGTTAAATGAAATGATTTCAGTAGCTTATGTGTTGACTAACCATACTTTTTACTACTTATCTCAGCTCGTTTTGGTGCTGTGTCAACAGTGGTACAGTGGCGCCTTATTTATGTACTTGGGCTGTGTGTGTTGGAATATGTGTGTGGCTCAAATGGGGCTATTCAGAATTTTTGGAAAAATGTCTGTCGTGACTTGGAGCCCAGCTGTGTTCATTAGACTGGTCTTTTGGTGGTCAGTGTGTTACCCATACACTCCCAAATCAGTGCCCTGAGTTGGATACAAGGAGACTGTGAAGGTGAGGAATTAATAGAATCTGAGGAATGCTGTGGAAAGAGAGAAAAACAGTTTTTTTCTGTGTAAGAAATGAATTGAAAAAACACTGGAACATGTCCACGAAGTCACCTCCACAGTAATTGCAGTTTGCCTGTGGTGCCAACCTAAATCTTTGAATAAATCTGCAGTCATGTGATCCATGAGATGCTGTTGTATTCATCCATCATGCATTTTATGCAGAACCTTTACATTAGAGGCAGAATTACTGCAGTTTTCCGGTTTCACCTGCATCATGTTGTTGTGCACTATGTAAAACACTTTTTCTGCAGCTTGTTGTCATGGTGTACTGCAGGACGTTGCACAGCCGTTCCAATGCATTGATAGTTACTGATCAACAAAGGTGTTTAACTGAGTAAAAGTAATGAGATAATAGATGATGTATACAGTTAGTACACGATTGTAAATGTATACAGTTTAGACATGTGGATTTACTTTCAGTCAGTCAGGCCTAAATGAAGTTAAATGTTTAGTGACCAGCCCAGCATGGCCTCAGAAACTTATACTGTAAGCAGCAGGTGAAGAATGCAGGGAGTGGACAAACAGGAGCAGAGCAGCTGTTGTGAGCACCTCATGGTGGCAGGTGTTGCCTCTTTCTGCGTGGGCTGTACATGTATAATTCATGTGACTTCAAATGTAAACAGGTAGATGCAGCAGAGAGTATCATGGAGTCATGGACCTGGTCTGCAATTTCTACAGTGTTACATTTTAAAGTTGATAATAATGCAGAATTATTATCAGCAAGACACAAAATTGAACAAAACCGTTTTAAGTGTTCTTAATGGTTTATACCATAGTAGCACAAATTGGTTTAATACTGCTATTAGATTTCCATTTGTGATAAATGAACATGATTTACAGTAATTAAATTACAGTTTTCCTGTTAGTGGCATGGTATCGCCTGTCCTGCTCCGCTGTATTGGAAGGTTGCTGCCAGTCTCATCCATCTAGTCCAGGCAGTGGAGAGGCTGAAGGATACTGGAGGACCAATTTCATAACTCCATGGGGAGCAAAAAGATGTTTTCACAGAGCTCCTCCATTCTGCCCTGGTTATTTCCCTGTTTGCTATAACTGCTATATTGGCTTAGGACTAAATTATTCAAAGTGCTTCTTCAATAATGTAGAGTTCTGACTCGTTTAAAGGTATAGTCCATTTCTCTTTGACCTTTTCAGGGCCATGATACATTTTGGCAAGTCACAGACTTGGCACACCAAATATTGATTGCTTGAATATCATGTTTTAGCTAAATAAGATCACATGAGAAGGGACAGCTTCTGAACACAGAGCATCATAAGGAAGAACAATATGTCACTCAAATTTTGTTGAATATCCTTGATGTTAGACAGCTCAGTCAGTGGCACTCCAGTTGAGAACCGCCACAATATGACAAAAACTGTGGTACCTGTCATGCAGTGTGTACTAGCAGGTTTTCAAAATGCTGCTGTTCTGGATTTCTTTTTGTATATTGAAATTTTTGTATATTGTTGTAACAACCAGGGAGTGAGGACTCAAAAGCAGGGAAGGCAGGATCGGGTGAAAACCAAGGATTGGGAGTTTATTCCAACAGGGTGGAAATTACAATGTAAAGGCCAACAGGGATAATACTCAAACTCAATGGCAGAGACAGTCGGGATCAAAATAAAGACACTAACATAAACCGCTGTGCTGCAGCTTGAGCTGGCTTCTCTTCTTGACACAGGAAGGTTCAAGAATCAGCGACTAAGGGAGAGAGCACAAACGGTTAAATAGAGACAGACACAGGTGAGACCAATCAACCGTAATCAGGGGGCAGGGCTGCCGGCGCTGTTTGGCTGTGACAATTGTAAAAGCATCCATCATTTCATTCCAACTCTTTTAAAAAAAAAAACATTAAATGGACAATCTGTCAGTCCTAGTGCCATTCCAGTAGAAACGTTTTTAGATGATTCAATCAGTGAAGTTAAGCAGAAAAAGCAAAGACTTCATTCTTGTCAAGACTCTCTTTTACAATGAAATCTCAGTTTTGGTAGGGTTATACAGCACTACACCACTGCAGTAAATTAGGTAAAACAGCAAAACATACTAGCTTCAAATGTAAATGGGTGCAATCACACAACCTAAAAAAGCAATTCACTGCAAAAAGGAAGAATGCTTCAAAGCAGCAAGGACAAGCGTGCAGTCAGAAATTAAAATTTAAGAGCGTTCTGCAATGCTTTGTATGGATCTCAAAGGCTCCACCCATTTGTCATTTTAGCTTTTAAGGAAGCTGCAGCTTGAGTCAGCTTGTTTGTGCTCTGACAAACTGTGTGCATCTTCCATGACATAGAGGAGATGCAACAGAGAGGGGTACATGCTTCATGCTCATCCATACTCCAGTCCAGTGAGGCAGGAATGCTTAACTGATTTGAGCATGAAGTAAATCTTTCAAGATGTGAGAGCTTCTCTCAGTCAGACCGTTTATCTCTGTCTGTCCATAAATGGAAGGTAATGGAAGATGATGCCACTTCTAAATATATCATCACTTGAAGGACTTAGAGATTGCTAGTGCCAATGCAGATGTTATTTCCACTATCCATCATATTTTTTTACTTTATTTGGTATCCATTGTTATGAGAGAGGATCAGCATTGAAGCGATCCCTCAACGTCTTTATCTACTGCTATGGGTCAACATCTCTGAAGTAATAAGGAAACGGGGGAGAAATGCTGCTGTTCATTCCTAAGTACAGTAATCCTTCATTTGGAAAGCAATGACTGAATTAGGCTGTCACACAAGTCACTCCACGTGACACATTTTGAAGAGCACTCATCACAATGAAGTTCAACAGTGTTGTTACTGCACATTGATGTGTTCATTCCCCCTCCTTTGTCAGGGGATGTAAGTTAAGCTGTGACTCTGTCCTAATAAGCTGGTGTTGAGTTATGAGGCTGTCAGGCTCCCCCACACTCAGAGCATAACAAAGGAGAAGACCTCTGTCGCACTGTGAGCAGAAAAAGAGAGAAGGAGGAAAGGGGAGAGAGAAGGGAGTGAGGGTGTTGCGGAGGATGTGGTTGATTAACAGGATGCAATGTGGCGTTTGTGAGAGTGAGCGATGCATTGCCTGCCATACATCACATAGACAAGACATCCATGAGATGACACCCTCTGCATAATGTTGGGGAAGATGGGACATCTGTCTCTGTCTTTCTCTTTCTTTTTATGTTTCTCTCTCTCTCGCTCTCTCTCTTTCATTTTCAAGATTCTCACCACAATGCCTTAAGCAGATCATGAGCAGCAGCTACCACCTGCGTATCCCTTTCAGAGAAGGTGTGGCATGGCCTATCAAGCATAGACACCATTATCCCCTCTTGGTCAAGAGATATACTGATGAATCGTAGATCTCATGGTGGTGGTATGAGGCCTGTTTGTGCTTCAATAAAAGTTTTGTCTCTGTCATCCTCTAGGCTGGCTGCTCGCTGGGCGCTGCCATGCTGGGCTGTGATATTGCATGCACAGTATATTTTAAGAGAGCAGCACTTGCACAGGCTCAGCATCTGCGGTGCCCTGATTCTAGAGAGGTTGACTTAAGGAGAGGAGATTGTCTGCTCTACTTCCAGGTATACTGGTCTGGTCTATTTTGAAACTTGAGGTAACAGGGTAGGGGGCAAAGGCAATGGTTGGAGGAGGTGATTAATTACTGTGTTTCTCCAAAGGGAAGGAGAGTGAGAGAGAGCAGGACTTTTCCCTTCCTGTGCAGTAGTCCATACTCTACTCACTACAATAACTACCTCAACTGATTGCAGCCTTTTGAAGAACCTTGTCTAAACCCTCACAAGAAAACAATATGAGAAATAATGGCTTCAGATTCGAATTGCCTAGCTTCCTCCCACCAGCCATCTCCAATCGGACCCTAGTTACTATTGATTGTTGGTGGTGTTATTACCATTGCATGGAGTGTGCAGACTGAAAGCTAGGAATCAGAGGAAAATCAAAATCAGTTTTTTTCAGTCCTGAAGAAATTAGGTTGGCGTTTACATCACTCTTCAGACACTGGTAAACCCTCTCCACTGGAGTGCTCTTAACAAAAAGTTTCTGGAAAATAAAACACGGTTGAAAGAGTGATTGAAAGTTTGAAAAGTCATTAATTCTTTGGCATTTTATTAAAATTGATTTTGTTTTTTTGCCCTTGGAGAGATTACATCAGTCAAATCAAAGAAAATTAGAATAATAAAAGGCAGTACTATGAAAATGACGATGAAAAGGATTATGAAAATATTGTTTTTTGAGCTTCGTGATTTCTGCCCCCTACCCTCCTCTTCTCCTTTTATGTCAAGACTTCCCCGGTACTTCTGCTTTCCCATTCTGATAATGCAATCACAAAGACTAAGTGGTATCATCCCAGCAGAGTAATGCACAGATGTAATAAGATTACTGTTATTAAAGTGGAAGCTATTAAATGCAGCAAATGAGATGTCCATCCCAGTGTCTCCTATGGTGGGTAGTAGCTAGCAGAAAATGTTCTAAATAACTCTGATGGCTCCAGAGCAAACAGGAAGAATAACCTATCCTTCACTGTCTGCTCCAGAAAACAGCTTTTTGCTAGTTGCTCCCTCAGAGGAGAAAGAAAAAATAAAATGAGTTATTCAGATGGATGGATAGATGGACGGACAGACGGACAGATAAATGGATGGATGGATGGATAGATGGACGGACAGACGGACAGATAAATGGATGGATGGATGGATTGATGGACGGACAGATGGACGGATAAATGGATGGATGGATTGATGGACTAGAGGGACAGATAGATTGATGGACGGACAGATGGACGGATAAATGGATGGATGGATTGATGGACAGATAAATGGATGGATGGATTGATGTACGGACAGATGGACAGATAAATGGATGAATGGATTGATGGACAGATGGACAGATAAATGGATGGATGATGGATGGACAGATGGACAGATAAATGGATGGATGGATGATGGACAGGTAAATGGATGGATGGATTGATGGACAGATAAATGGATGGATGGATTGATGGACAGATGGATGGATAAATGGATGGATGGATTGATGGACAGATGGACGGATAAATGGATGGATGGATTGATGGACAGATGGACGGATAAATGGATGGATGGATG
>OOFE01051259.1:23385-51138 GCA_900323365.1 Monocentris japonica | reverse complement strand
CAGGCGCGCACACACACACACACACACACACACACACACACACACACACACTGCAGGGGAGTGCTGCAGAGTGCTGTAATTTTGTTAGTATTTATGACGGATGTAGAGGGGGAGCCTGACTGTTATCGATGAGGGCAAGACAATGCAATTAGAAAATATCTGCTCTGAGACACAGCACCCAGCTTGAGTCAGTCTGGGACCAGGGGAAACATGGGGATTGACAGTGACACACTTTAGCCTGACCATGTGTCACGTTTGTGTTTCACTTTTGACTACTGCCATACTGGCGGGTGACTGAAAATATGTAACAAGATTATAGTAATCTGATTACAAAAAAGGCAGCTGTGAAACAGCTAAAGTGAAACAGTAAATAGATTATTGTTACTTTTGAATTAATAGGCTGGATTATGTAGAAACATGTTTAAAAAAAGGCCTGGTGATTGAGAAATTATAGATACGAACCTGATTTTTCACATCTTGAAATTATGATAATAGATGATGACACTTTTCTATTTAGTCTTTAAATTGCATACATTGTTTGTTTAACCACATGTTCTCTGGGTTTGGGTGGCCAAGTAATCCAGAAGTGACTGAAAGTAACAAGGCTGTGATCCATGCTCCAGTGGATGATGCCACTGATTACAACTTTAAATTGATTAACAGTAATCTGTAATGGATTACATTTTGTGAGTGACCTTCCCTACCCTGACAACTACAAATTCATTTCTCTATGGGGCTGCCATTAAGTATGACACTCTTACCTCGGAGGATTCTGATGTTTCATTTAATCTTTCCATTCCCACTAAACCAAACGCCACAGTGCTAAAAGCCGATTTACACATTAAACCAATTTAGAACAAATATGAAGTTTTCCTTTGGAAACATGTTCCTCTGTGCAATGATGATTATTGCCACGTTTTGTTGTTACTAGATTGATCTAATGCTATTGTGGGTCCAGTTTCATCATTTATGGCTTTGTCTATAAATCCTCATGGCAATTAACTGAATCAATTTAAACAACAAATTTCATACATCCTATTAAAATGACAAAAACAGTATAGACAAACAAAATAGACTGCACCATTCCATCCATCTTGTGATCCAAGCATCCCCAATAGTTGAGATTTTACTGTCTGTAATCGGTGATGCCTCGCTCTCTTTGCTGGAGGGGAAAATGGGGGACAAAGCACAGCTTTTAGCTGTCACAAACCATGGAGAAACACAGTCTGAACTGGTGTCTCCTAACAGTATGCCTTAGGCCAAATGTAAGAAGAGCCATGCTTTATGTCTGTCCACTTGTATGTACATCTGTGTCTGTGTCTATGTCTGTGTGTGTCTGTGAGTGTCTCTCTGTATGTGTACATGTATGTATCTTTGTAATGGGCGTGAGGTCACCTGAGCCCTGTCTCTGTCTCTGTCTAAGCACCTACAGTCTCTTCTAAATTCCTCTAACAAAGCTAGGACACAGGAAGTGGCAGAGAAAATCTGGAATCTGGGACTTGGTGCTAAATATAAAAATTAGATCAGCGCTCTTATAAAACTAGATAATATAACAGCATTGAGAAAACTGAATCATGTAGATAATAAATGAACTGGTTCATCCCTCTTATCTTTTGGTGTTCAGTTAGACTGGCGGAAAAATTGGAGCATGAGGAGACTGAGATGTTATCTGTGCTGCAGCAGTGATACATTCAACTGGGTGAAATAACTGAATGAAGAGCCATTTCAAAATGAGACAACCACCATTTCAAAACGTGACACCTTATCATAGTACTTTAAAGGATAGTAGGTAACATGAGTCATTGGTTGACAAAATTCAGATTGGATCATCTATATTTTTGAGTTATTGACTGATTAACTTCAAGCAATGATTTTTTTTTCAAAAATGGGTATATAGCATTGTGGAAATGGCATCTTCAAATCTTCAAATTCTATGGCATTGCTGCACAGTTGTTGCTGTGCAATGAGTTTGGAGACTGCAGAAGAGTAAGCTGATCCTGGGCAGACATGTTGTTGGTCAGTACAAGTATCTTTAGTATAGCCCGCTGGCTGATTATAGGTTTGGAGGACTGGGGTAGTTAGCTTCATTTAGCTGCCGGCTGTATGGCTTGATGGTGGCTTGTTGAAAGGAGCTCAAAGTCATTCAGACATAACCCCCAGGGACAGCTAGGCATGATGTCACCAGAGAAAGATCCAAATATGAGTCACTAATAAGTGTTCATAACAAGTGAATGTGTGTTTGTGTGTAGTGTATATTTGAGTGAGCTTATGGAAGTCAGAAAGAAAGAGCGAATGGGTCTGTAGGACAGCGAGAAAACATCTAGAGATTCAGTTAGAATCAGTCCTCGTTCAGCTTCCTGATTGGCTTGTTTTCGTCCAGCATTCCTTTACCCCCACTCTCTTAAGAACAGCACGTGGGTCTTAAATTGTATTACAGTAAGTCTGCATCATACTGTAAGTGTAGCTCATCTCTGTGGAGAGCAATTGATCTGGACTGGTCTGTAGCGAAATGTACTGACATGTACTGTGCTTGAGTTAGACTAATCCTGATGATGTATTCATTCAGGTAAGACGAAACATCCTCGTGTTTCTCCATTTTATTTGAGGTTGTTGTAAAATGCGTGATATGTTTTTCTGCTCAGTTATGTGCTTCTGTTTGTGTGTATTTGCAAGTGTGTATGTGTATGTGTGTGTGTGGGGGTGTATGTGGGTGTGTATTTCTGGTTTAAGATAAATAAAGAAACACAGAGAGATAGAGTTGTGTTTATGTAGCAATATCTGTCATGCATGTCAGGTTGTTTTAAGGCAGTGGCCTGTTAAACGTAACACTGATTTGGGGCATGTTGAACAGAGTCATGTTTTAGGGAGGGACACAGAACATTTAAAACTGTACAATCGAGATATTATAAAAGACAAGTTATATTCTAAAAAACAATATATCCATTCAGGGAAGAGACATAAAAGTGGTATTATTTCAACCAAAGACTACCAAAGTTACCCTCATTTATTTTGAAATAATTTGTTTGTGCTATATATAATTGTATATATTTAGACTTAAAATAGTGATGACCTCATTTTTGAACCTAAACTCTTAGGGTATAGCACTGCACTACTCTATCCTAAATATTTGTAATCTGGTCAACATGGATGCTTCTGCTATGCTTCTGTTAGTATTAGATGACCAGAGGAGAGGATGGGGGTTGATGGAGCAATCCCCACCGTTACACCCAAACAGGAGTGGTGCTGTCTGTGTGGCTGTGGGGCCAGACGGTGTTGGCATGGCCTGAAAGGAACCGTGGCCCTGCTGCATGTGCCAAGCGGTGTCAGGCTGCCCCTTGCTTTCACAGCATGTTTCACACTAGAGGTTGAGAACAGAGGACCAAGAATAAATCTGTTGCATCATATGGCGTGTTTCTAGATGCAGTTTTACACAGAAGCTTTGATTCTGAGTCTTCTTATAATTATCATGATTTTTGTCTTATTTCAGATGCCACAGATATTATCAATTTGATTTAAGTCATCTAATTGATGTAAATCTGTTGCTCCTTACAGACTTATGGCTGCCAAACAGGGGATTGATTTCTCTTAATCCTTATTTAACCAGGCAAGACAACATTCTTGTTTACAGAAATGGCCTTAGGAAGTAGTTGGGGGTGTAAGGCTATTCATACTAAGTCAGTGACAACATTACACTGTTGGTCTCTGAGCAGCTACACTGGAGCAGTTGGGGAGCCAATGCCTGGCTCAAGGGCACTTCAACAGTAGTTGAAGTAGGGCCTTACTTATTCACTTCCCTGACGCCCAATTTTCCCACCAGCTCTGGTATTTGAACTGGTGACTTTCCGGCCACAAGCCCGCTTCTCAGACCTTTAGGCTACTGCTGTCCCTGTTCTTTGATCTCGCCATTGAAGTCGTGGCTTTTCCCTCAAACCATCTCTCCTTTCCCGCTCACTTACATCCACTCTTCTCAGTAGGTTTGTGGTTAGAAACCCTTTCTCTGTGGGCCAGACACCCTGGAATGCACAGCTGTTTTGCAGTATTATATAAATTTTACACTGTCGCTCAAGATCCATCATATACAGCAAGGATACATGTCCGCAGTCTCCTAATTGGCAGTGCTTTATATGTGTGTTTATGGTCACACACATTTAGCTCCACGACATGACTCCTTATTCATTCATTATTCATTTGTATTTTTTATTGTCTAATAATTGTGATTTTTACCCTCGTTTACCATTAACTGCCAGCAGAATCAGCACCATTTTAGAATCTAGAAAGGTGTAATGAGTCGACACATTGACACGCACAATACTACAGTAAATATTCACTTCAACAATGTTATACTGTAGCTGTGGTTTTGTTGCTAGCTTTATCTATAGTGAGTTATACAGTTTCTATATTATCTATGTACTATAATTATAATTCTGTGAAGCTGCGTGTCACTACAATGCTGCGATGTTGGTATTGGACATTTGGAGTACAAGTAATGTGCACTGTATATGATTTTCCTACTTTCCTTTCCAGATCTCATTCCAGCGATTCTCCCTCACCATGAGTGGTGGAGTGAATATCAAGACAACGTCTCAGACCCTGAATGCCACAGGTGTCAGCTCTAGTCTACCTTTGCCTCGAGGCACGATGCCCCTCTCCAAGATGGATCCCAAACAACAACACAGTGGCCTCCTCAATCCCACGGCGCAGTTTCAGCATGCCACCAAAAGACGGTCTTCCAGTTCTTCATCGTCTGTTTCCTCTGTTCCTAATGAGCTGCTGAGAGGCACGGCGCTCAAGAACCACCTGCGGCAGCAAAGGGCTGGTCTCTATTCTCCGAGAACGCCGGCGGCTACAGAGCGAACCAATGGAACATGCTCAGCGTACAGCAGCCCTCAGGTACCCAAGAGGGAAGTCCCACGCTCCAAGGACACACTGGACCTCCGCACCTGCACACTGACCCATAAGGCTTTGCGAGACCTCCAATTAAGGGGAAACACAAACAAGAACTGGACCTTCGGAAAATATCGTCATAGGAGTGTGGACAATGCACATGAGGAGGACGCCATTTGCAAGCTCTCAAATGATGCCCAGTTAGGCCATGGCAGAGGACGACTCTCTCATGCTAAAGGTGGAAATGGGAATGTGATATCCGGGGTTCCTTCGACTGGAATAGGGAGCATCCAAAAACAGAGAGGGAACATCTGCAACCAGGAAGTGGGGGCTTCTGAAGGAGGAAAATCTCCTTATCAGTCACCCAATGTGCCACACAGAAGGAGTGAGCCGGGCAGAGTGAACATGGCCACTGTTGCTCCCTTCAGGTTCAGGTGAGGGCAGTGTTTCTCCTTTTAAGATGGGGAAGATAAGCTGCTTTATTTTTAGGACCCTTTGAATGTGATACTTCACCCAGAAGTGTTTCATCTTATTAATTCTCATCTCATGTGCAAAAATTATTGACCATTCTCAGTAAAAAACTCAATCAAAATGCCGTCTGGTTTTTGTTTGTTTCTATGTCCATTTAAAAAAAAAAAAAAATGTTTGATCATGTTTGCCGTTTGTAGGTTTCAAGTCCAGGAGGACACAGATGCCTCCCTAGATGATCTGAGTGACTGTTCCTCTGACTCCATGGAGGTGTGCTGTGATGATCTGGGTGAGTCACACTGAATCTCCTCCCATTGATAATACTGGCCCATTCATCTCAAGACAGTCACACCTAATGCTGTAAGTCCATTAAGAATCCAATCAACAGTAACTCAATAGTGAAACAGTGACGATATGAAGAGTTCATTTTCAATATGCTATATCCAGCACAAGGAGTTCAACCAATTAGTTATGACAAAACTCAATATTTTCCATATGAATTATTTTGCATTCTCTGTGACACCCAAATTTTATCGTAGCTGAATGTTGAGGTTGGACTCCGTTCAGCGTGGCAGTTGTTTGTGCCTGTGCTGCTGCGACCTCACAACAAAAGCTTCATTACATATACCACCTGTTATATACATCAGGATTTTCTCAGGCAGTTTGTCAAAACTGTATTTCACTGCTGCTACACTATTTCTCCATGCACATGTGGGAAAACATGGCTTCCTGGCAGTCAACACCACTCTCAAATCACACAGCACTGTCAACGCAGCACTCTTTCTTAAATGTTTTTGTATCTCTGGTGTGCCTTTGTCAGGAAATTTATGTCACTGCGTAGAACATTAAAATAAAAGTTGAAATTCCTGACTGAGTTTTTCACTCTGTGCAGATCAGATACCTGTAAGCTTCACTTAGTGCAAGGCATTCACAGGTCTGCTGAACTGGAACAAAGCTGTAGCTTAGAAATGCCAATCTGGTGCAATTTGGGCTGTAGAATATCAAAAATATATAAACTAGTAGTATATATATATACTACATACCAAGTTACTACATGTCTCACAAATTACTTTTAAGTAACTTACAATATATTGTTAAATGAAAGAATAAAACACAGGATCCCAATCACTTAAGCCCAACAGACAGAATTAATTGACATTTGTTGCTAAGTCAGCAGGCACTAATTATTTAAGTTGCCTCAATGCATTACTGTGGTTGCAGTGACCACAAACAGCATAAATGCTCAGCTTTGTCTGTTGTGAGTTCACATCACGAGGTTGGTAGATAGCTCTTTCCAGAGCTCTAACAAAATAACTTAGCTATTGCTAGAAACAAGTCAAAAGAAAATAGATACCAATTTTATCAGTGGTTTTGTCAACATTTTTTCACAAAACAAACTGAATTTTATAGCAGGCCAGTGTCCAATGAGCTAATCAAAAGAAAGGGAAAGATACAGCATGTAGAAATTAAGTTGAAATGTAAGGAGGTTGACGTAATAAAAGACATTATGATCAATCATTTAAAGAACTACCCTGGAATTTCAGGCATCTGTCACAATGTGGGCAAAGCATTTCTGTATTGCCTCTAACTAAAATGAAGTAAAAAAACAGCCATATTTGCATTATTAGCATTTGTAATTGAAATCAATATGCAATCTGTCTCTTAATTGGTTTATTATTCACTCTTACAACCAATGAATCACTTGTAGTGTCAGTGGTATTGTATTCAAAACCTAAATTAATAGACTGAAATTTAACACGCTACGTAAGTTATTTTGATGAGCAGGTCTGATGTCTTGATTGTTACAGATCTGCCAACGTGCACAAATTACAAAAGACCTCGTGAAACTGCACTGGGCTATTCTAAAACCCTCTAACTGGGTTCTTTATTATCTTAATGACTCTGAGGGGCTAGAGCCACCAGCCGACCTCCTCAGGGAGACACGAGCACAGACACTGAGTGGTCCTCAGCTCAGCGCGGACAGATGCAGTGCTGAGAGATGGAGTGGTTTGATGTGAAGATCAGTTTTCACCTCCTGTCTGGGAGTTCAACTTGTCCCCACAGGACAGACCTATGGGATGCTTAAAATCTGTTTTGGGCCATAAAGTATAGAGATTTGTCATTTCAGGCTGTCATCTGGCTTCAACTAGAAGTTAGTTGGAAGATAACATGCAGGATTTTTAATGCCGATGAAATGCTGATCCATTCCATAGAAACATCTGCAGAAACAAAAGATGTGGGAAAACTCAGTAGTGACCTTTGGTGGAATATCTTACTTTAAGAAGACTAATGTTTCAGTTGCAGAGAGAAATCACTGTTCCAGGATTAACACAAGACAGAAAATGAATCACCTTGGCGAAAGTCAAAACCTGAACAAATGGTTTTTCATTTACCGTCATTTTCTACAGGTTTCCAGCAGCTTGGGTTCAACAGGAATAGACCAATACTCAGCATATGGAGAGGGTTTGGGGGAAAAGCACCATTACCATCCAGCCTTTTACAATATCCTGCACCCTCAGGCTGCTCACATTCTAGCCAGCACAATGATTTCATTACAGTTCAGAAGACTTTTTATTTAGAGGCTTGGTTTAGTATAAATGACCACACTACTTAGACACCACACACAAACACATACATACGTGTGCCTGTCATCACCATCACCTAGATGGATATAGGTGGTGGGCCATACAGTAAAAACCCACAGTGCAATTTAGTGAAATCAACTAATCTTTAATCATTAACTCAATGTACATACACCTGTTTGTCAATTTCAACTTAGAATTGCTAGTTATCAGCTTAGGAATTGAAAGACCATCTTACCAAGCATTCACTAAACTGATCATATAAAGTTTATTAAGAAACATTGTTAGCTTATTAACAGACTTCCCAGCATGCATTGCATTTGAATTAACTCTCCAAAAAAATCCTTCCTTCTACTTGTTTGGATAAGGTTACAGGATGGAGATTTGCTATGTGGGTATTTCAGGTGAATCATAGGTCAACTTCTGATAACTGTGATCAATTTTATCGAGTTCAATCACATCTGATACTGCACAAATGTTTCAAATTCTGTCAGGCATGGTGAGTAGTATCTACTGCTTGTACTTGCATTAGTGCAAAGTGTCCTTGTTGCTACATAGTGTAATAATGTCATCACACATGAACAACTGGCACTAAAAATCTGCTCACTAGTGAAGAAGTTAATAACTGGAATGCTGTTTTCAATCAGTGGATTCAACTAATAAACGCGGGTCAACATGACTAGACATATGCTGGTTCACTCAGGGATTTTTACTACATTAGAAGAAGTATTGAACTTTTACCCAACTATTTTGTACTATTTCAGTCAACTTGAAATTGTAATGCAGTAAGAAAACTTGTGTTTTTTTATGTTCATTTAATATTTTTTGCAGTTTGTGCACACTGACTTCTCTTTATTTTCCATCTGAAGGGAGAGTACAGCATTTCGAGGTCTCTCCGGTGTTCTTTTATACATTGCGTCACCATCACGGTTACGCCATAGCAGCTGAGCAGCCCCAGAATGATTACACACATTGTCAGGGGAAATTTACAACACACAGCTGTGTAACTGTCCCGTCATAGCCCTAACACACACACACACACAGATGCACAAACACACATGCATACACACACACACACACACAGATTTACTTGGATGGCCAGGCGGAGAGTGCGAATCAGACCCAGATGTGTAAGACACCAAAGGCAGGATGCTTCTCCACCCTCCTCTCTCCTGAGAAAGGGTGGCCCTCGCCTGATTCATTAGCACTGCGTTTGGATGTGTTGCAGTATTCAGGGCAGTGACGTTTTAGCCTCATGGACACAATGGCTAATGAAACCTGACAGTCCTGATATAAACCAGAGTTCTGAGGTGGAAAAATATGAACTTGACTCTGAGATTTTCATTTTGTTTCTGTCTGACTATAACCTTGATACATAATTGCATTGATAGTTACATAAAATTGCAATGCCTGATTTTGTTACCGCATGATTCCTTAGCAAACACCCACTCAGATAGAAGTAAGCTATTCAGAGCATGACAGTAGGGTCATCATCAGTGGCTTAACCTCAGCAGGGGAGCCTTGGAAATCGTGACGAGGAGGAACAAGACATGACATTGTTTCCAGACACTCATCGCCACATCAAACAATCTCACTGGTCCCACAGCCACCTCAGGTGCCCTGAAGCCTACATATAAAGCCATTAGAGTGTGTTGAAACGCAGTGGGAGAGTGGGAAAGGACCCTCTAGGCATTGTAACAAACTGGTCAATCATAACCAGTGAATTTGCACCAGTAAGCTTGGTTTTATTCAGTCATGCTGTGTTCACTTACTAAGAATACAATTTACAAGCATCAGTTATTGAATTCAACACCTTTTTTAAAAGAAAAATGTGTACACACGTGATTACATGTGGACTGTATTACAGTAGCTGATGGAATAGGCCCAGATCTGGTTATATAAAGCAAAGAGTTGGCTGGAGTATCGGATGACATGCAGGTGATATGAGAGAGACAGACTGCTTTTCATGGAGCATGGCTGCATGCGTGCGTTGCAAAGCATCCTGGGATACTCCTGAGAGATGGATGTGTAGAATATCTTGCAAGATCAAGTACACGTCGAAAAAGCAAATACCTTTCAATCCATCACGACGCAAAACATTACGGCTGGATTTTCGGTTTAATGTAAACATTGTGGTTGTGTGTGTGTGTGTGTGTGTGCGCGTGTGCATGTGTCTTTCATTTGCTTTTAGATATTTCCAAAGCCTGGTTTTGGGTTTGTTAACTTTAACACTGGCACATCTTGTCTCTTGCCCAGTCTACTGAAGTGAAGTCACCCATTTGGCTGACACACTTTTAGATTTTGTGCTCAGGTTTTTGTCACAGGAATATTTAGGAGACAGCGGTTTAGTGTCCATGTTTTTCTTCTTTCACCGTAAAGCAATGAAAGAAAGATACCGGACCATCTCAACATTCGCATCTGTGGAATGCTATGACAGATATTGTGTGATCACTGTTATAATCTGAATTCAGTTGTCTGTTTCAACTGAAGCAGGATAACACATCTGATTTTTTAGCGTATGGTTTATCCAGCTGTAAATCTGGAACTGATATGATAAGGAAGCTCAGACAGGATGAGCAGATAATCTGGATGTTCCAGTTGTTGCATTGTGTGGGATTTTTACACTGTGATCATAATGCAGAAACCGGTTCATTCTGTGTCATTCTGTGTCTGTGTTCATTCATGACATCACATCGTTTCAGTATCACTAACATCAAAAATCATGCATCATATTGAATGTAATGAACATGGATGATGCCAGAGGTGAGGGAGGGGGTGGGGAAGAACAAAGGAATCAGAGGAGACTGTGTGAAAACACGGTCTGCTAGAGGAGAATGGTGCCTGGTTTAAACAGCATAGATTATGATTTCTCATCGCTTCCTTGCAATTCACACACTGCTGAGACACGGCAAAGCATCTTTAAATGCAGAAAAAAGGAGGGAAGAAGGAGGGGGGGATGGACACAGGGAGCTAGGAGATGAGGGAGAGGCAGCAGAAAGCAGGAGGAGGAGGAGGGACTGTTGTTGCGTCTGCCGCTGCTGTCATTTTGCTGCTGCGCGGTTCAGCGGCAGAAGGGTGTGCTGAAGGGAGGAGTGTGGAAAAAACGGAGGAAGGGAGAGCGAGAGGAAAGGGGAGGAAAGGAGAGAAAGAGAGCGCCTGGGCAGCACTGCAACAGCTGCAGCTGCAGCAGCCTGTCAGGAGGAAAGAGGGTGAGGAGACAGAGGGAAGAAACAGAGTCTGTCTGTTTAAAAGGCTGCAGGATTGCCTTAGAAGCATTCGATGTATTTTTATTCATTCTCTTGACACGGAAAAGGGTTTGTGTGGGGAAGCCTATTTTCTCCCTGTTGATGCTTTTCTAAATGGTCTCATGCAGGAGGCATGCTTGGAAATAACGTGAAAGGCAGAGAAGGAGATTTGAAGATGGAAAGAACGGATAGCACAAAGGCATACGGCCAAGCAGATGGCAAAGGAGTTGGTATGGCAGCTAAGAGGGCCAAGCCTGGAGTGCCCCAGAGCACACAGAGGGGTGAGCTAAAGGTCTACCGGGCAGGTAGTTCTGAGGGCAGGCTACCAGTGCCCTCCAACCTCCGCAAGCAGAGGTCTTTGACAAACCTGGCAGTTCTCACTGATGCTGAGAAGAAGTTGCACCTTTATGAGCCTAAGTGGTGTGATGACATGGCTAAGCCTGGAGCTGGGCAGACCAAGGCAGGCAAACCCAAGACGGCCGGGGGCGGCAGCAGTGCTGGAGGGGGTGCCCCTCTCTCACGTAACCTCTCCAAATCCGAGCACTCCCTGTTCCAGGGTAAAACCAAACCCTTCAGCCCTCTGGCTGCTCCCTCTGCCCTGAGCAAGCAGAGCCGCATACCTCGGGGGCCTTATGCTGAGGTGAAGCCCCTAAGCAAGGCACCTGAGGATGGGAAGTCAGACGATGAGATCCTCTCCAGCAAGGCAAAGGCCAACGGTAAAAAGCAGGGAGCTGGAGCTGGAGGGGAGTCAAGTTCCAAAGGCCAGGGAGAGGAAGGGGGGGACAAGCCCTTCCTGAAGGTGGACCCAGAGCTGGTGGTGACTGTGCTGGGGGACCTGGAGCAGCTGCTCTTCAGTCAGATGCTGGGTGAGTACAGCAGAGCATCCCTATACCTCCCTATAACCTCAGGGCCACTATGTGTAGCCATCATGTGCTCCAAATCAAATGCCCCGCTCGCACCATCTCTCAATGCTTCAGAGTCAGCAGCACGCCCCCTTACTACAGCCACCACTAACACCTGCCTGCTGCTGCAGCCCCCCATTTTCCCTGAATGGAGTTTAGGTAGCTCGCCATCGACTGACATAAACTAAATGAATTTGAAGTCACTTTTCCTGTGCTTGTCCAGCGCGCTCTCCAGAGCTTTTTATTATTTTGTTGAAAGCTACCCTTTGGTATTTCCACTTAAAGCAGATTGATATGATAGCACTGTTTCTCAGTGTGTTACATCTATTGTTCTTAATCCCCTAGCCTGTCTTGCTTAGCTGTCTGAGGCATGGAGGCATTGATTGTG
The DNA here is from genome assembly GCA_900323365.1 of Monocentris japonica. Lineage (NCBI taxonomy): Eukaryota > Metazoa > Chordata > Actinopteri > Trachichthyiformes > Monocentridae > Monocentris > Monocentris japonica. Next base: position 38,669 of record OOFE01051259.1, on the reverse strand, counting down.
TGAAATATGCTTGTTTCCTATAATATCAGTGCTGTTTGAGCACATGAAAAAACCTTGGGGGTTTAATACTGGAACACTGATCTCCTTCCTAATGTTCTCCTTTGCTGCAACACGTGCTGTTGCCCTCAGTGATCCTAGCCGTATGTATGGTTCCAAAAAACCGGCAACGGGAAATAAGGCATGCCATATTGAATTCATTTTAGGCACACATCAGACACACATTTAGCCTCCTCCCAGCCCTATTCATCCGTAGCCCTTGACAGATGGTGTTCACCCTGTGTACAACAGGAGTGCAAATGGCAGAGAAAATGGCTTTCTTTCTCGAGGTGTATTTTTAGATTTATCAATAGGCACAATGACAAGATCTACAGGAAGAATCAGGGTGTTGGGCATATGATGATGATGATGATGATGATGATGATGATGTTTCCAAAACATTCTAAAATTGTATTAAAACAGGTGCAGTATGTATCTAATCACACCTTTACATTTAAATCACATTGATAGGGAGGTATCCATTGTCAATTTCAATTCTATCTAATTATTGGTTGTATTGAGTTTCAAATCCAGTTTTCTTTTTCATCAATTCCAAATTCAGTTTTCTCCTGGCAAGGTTATTTCAGGGCCTTCTTCTCTGCAGGAAATTTGAGAGGAACTATTGGGGATGAGAGTTGTTTGGCAGAGACTCATCCTTCATTGTTGCTGTGCATGCACAAAGCTGTAAAAGGGTTAACATCAAGACAACAGTGTCCTGGTTTCTGACTGCACCATTTCAAAGAAGGCTGTCCAATCTAAAGCCCCGGGCATTAGAGTGAACATTTCTCTCTCGTCTGCACTCCGCGTCCATTCATATACCAGAAATCCTAACATTTACAAATCTGGTTTTATGTACCATTCACTGTTGTATGTCTCAGATTAGCAATTTACTGTTCTATTGCTTGATGCAGGCTGCAGTGCATGTCCCCTGCTGCATCTTAATGAATACATTTGTGGTGATCTAATCTGTTATCCACGCCTCATTAGTATTAGTTATATTTAGATATATCATTAGTATATCTGGATGTCCGGTACTCAGTCCTCATCATTTAGTCACATTTAGCGTAAACAACGTGGTTAGCAGCTTGCACATTAGCATCACTGGGTTTTACAGTGGGGTTTTAAAGTCCTCTACCAAGAACTCTTGTTTCATCATTTATCAAAAACTAAAAATGTAATTAATTAAACAGATCAATCAACAAAGTTAAAGCACTACTAGTAGTGACAATAACGCATAGAGGACCATTAATCTACTCAATATCTGGTATTAGTTGTTAAAAGAACAAAACTGTTCACACTGTGTATTAGGAGCATACATGCGTCATTGAAATATATGGTGTGACAACAATTTGAGAAAACCTTACCGAACGATGTGCGAACAAGATATTTTTCAATTTCATACGAGCATTTCTCAAAGATCTAAAAAATGTGATTTGTGTTCTTGAATAGGAAAAAAATTTGTATGATAAATGATGAAATCAAACGGCGGTTTGTCGCAGTGTGCATCATCTACATATTTTCTCCTCAATGGAATGCATTGACTTCCATGTTGATTCCAAATCAGTTGTTGTCATTATTTTACAAAAAGGGAATTTCACTTGAAAATGAGCTTAATGAATTATTTATTATCATTTAAGATGATAATCCCCCACAGGCCTTTAAAAAGAGTGAAGTGCTTTGTTTTCATGAAGGGGAAAACATACAGCAAAGCAGGCATGTGGATGTGGAAAGACAGGAAGGAAGCATAACCCTGCTAATTCAGTTGCGCTGTTTAACAAGCCTTTCATTGAGAAAATAAATGCAGGTAAATGAATATTTGATATTCATAACAACAATATCTTGTGAGGGCTCATTTCTGCATTAGTCTCAGACCCTGACCCCGAGACCATTTTTGGCTCACGTCCTTTACTGTACACGGCACCGTACAATGGACATCCTTATTCAATAGATGTATTTATTCAGACTGCAGTGCATTCAGCATAACTCTCATTATAGCATTGCTGAAAGGATGCTTTTATCTTTGAACATAAAGGGTCTTTGTTTTACAGTATGACATCAAGGATGGCCAGCTTTGTTAATAGGCTCATTTATTGAATTCACCACACAAGTTTGTGTAACATGGCTGTCATAGAGTACTGGGGCATCACATACCACCCACTCATTACCAGACTAGGCTGAAGATGCACTAAAAACTTCCCAAACCGGGTCAAAAAGGATTTTCACATACTTTGCTTTAGTCAGTGGACTAAAACTTTGTTGCACTGTTGCCTACTGTTTTCTGTAGTGTAATGGATGAGAATGAAAACAGAAAAAATACAAAATGGGAAATAGAATTCAGTCCATTTGTTTTAGCTGATTGGGAATGTTCCTCTGAGATGCATTCATATCTGTGAAGACAGCTGGGCAGTATGGACATTGGTACGCCTAAAGAAGCTCTCTCCTGGACAACACAGGGATGAGTCAACCTCATTTCATCATCAGTAATTGGACGTGGTCTGTCATGCAAGCTCTTCACAACTGTAGCAATGGCCTACAGCTATGTAGGATAATAGTGAAATAGGTATAGGGAGGAACCGCTGGTCATGGCTATGCCAAGCTGTGGTAAAGTAAAAAATAGTGTACTGTATGTTGGCATGAGGCAACAAAGAGTATTATATTATTCATCTGTTATTCCATCATCAGATGATTGACTCTTAAACTAATTGTGATACCTTGTTATAATTACTGTAAATAAGTGACGCCATGGTGGAGATGATTGTGGAGTGGTAGTGTTTCTGAAAATAAACCCATAAATCATAAACCCCAGGCTGCCTGTCACAAAGACGATGTTGCTAATTGTCCTTGTCTGAGGTCAAAGGTTTTCTCTGAAAAACTCTGAAAGCTTAAGCTCCATTTCTGCCTGAAGAACAGCCTTCTTCCTGGTTTGTGCCATAAAGCAATGTAGATTTGTGCTGTGAAGTATTTAAGCAGATTTTAATGGTAATTATACTAATGTGTCAAAATGAATGGCCCGTAATCCAATTTTACAATTACTTTTGCCATACTTTGGTCTGTGTCTAATACTGTATCAATATTAGAGAGCTTCCTGTAGTGTCAAATCTTTCCCAGGTCTTTCCCTTTTTCAAATCTTCAGTCTCCTTCTCTGTATTATAGACATCACTGCAATGCAGGGCACCAGAGGACTGTCGGTCACAGCACATATAACATATATATACAGTATATATCCTCAAAACAGATGTGGCCACATACTTGTTCTGTGTCCAGGACTACTTCTGGTTTGGGTGTTTCCCCAGTAATCTCCTTTGTTACAAATTAGTAGTGTTCTTTTTCACTTTGTGGGGAGAAAGTAATTCTTTACAAAGTAAATTAGAGATATCTCCATGTAACTGTATGGTTCTAGTGAGGTTATGGGGGGGTGTGGCAAGTGAGTGAGCTTTCATTTCATTTGGTTTTCTCTACTCAGTTAATCCTTTTCAGGGTCACAGGCGGACTGGAGCCTATCCCAGCATACTTTGGGCGAGCGTCAGAGAGACATGCTGGACAGGTTGCCAGTCCATCACAGGGTTCATAGCTTTAAGGATTATAAATCCAAAGGAGACAGAGAATTCGCCTGAAGCAGAAGCTGACAATGCGGTAAAAGGATATGGAAAAAAACTGTTTTTCATTTACTGTCATCAATTTTCTACAACCACAGTTTTAAAGGCAAGGGAGCTAAACATTGTTGCTGCTTTGACCATAACCCATTAAAGCAGAGCACCGCTTTCCCTGTCTGACTACTGGAGCCTTGTTGAAGACAATGCATCAGAAGTTGTGGACAGGATGATGCACATCTTGGAATGATGGCCAGATGTTATTGGCTTCCACGGATGATTAGATTAGTAGTCTTAGGCAGACTTAGCAGACTTAGGGTGAAAAGTTTCAAAAATGACCTGCATGGATTGATGGTATATTAAACAGTCACATGGTTTTGAATGCAGAAGATTATTTATTGTGTTTTCACGGAGCCCCTCAGCTTAGTGTCTCTGGGGATCTATGCTAGTGTGGCCAATGCTGATGTATCAGAAGTTATATAATAAGCTAGCCTTCTGCTTTTTGTGTGTGTGTGTGTGTGTGTGTGTATATGTTTTAAATGCAGCACTTAAAATTCACACCCTGTCTAAACTCAGCTGAATAAGCTCAACGTGCCCTCATGAGAACGGCGTATTACTTGAGATGTGTTCCCTTGGCGTCCTTGACTCTCTTCCAGCTATTCTAGTTAATGCAATGAATGTGAATTTCTTTCTCCTGATGGGGTATTGCCGCCACAGCACAGTGGAAAACCCCTTTCCTTGTCTCACATACCGCAGGGTTTTTGTCACAGGGAGGTTTCTCTCATTTGTTACAGCAACAAACAAAGCAACACTCCTAATGACGCTGCGATATTGATTTGACATGGTCATGACTCACTGGCTACGAATTGTACGTAGCAAAGAGCAGGGTCCAAATAAGATGAACTGTAGCAGAATCATTCTGGTTACAGTTCAGCTTGTTGTCAGATTTAACACAACAATTGCAACTGAATGACTCTGAGGTAATGTTTTACAGAACAGTATTTTTCTTACAGAACAGTGTATTTTCTTTCCACTGGCTGTAGAAAGAAAATACACTTTCTCTTGGAAGGAATTCTGGTGTGCTGAAAAAGTCAGAATGCATCCCCCTGGTGGGCGATCTGAGTTACAGGCAACCTTTCAATATTTCATGTTCCGGATGTACCATGTCAGTCCGGAAGAGGGGTAGAGCTGGGCACCATAGTGAGGCAGCCCATGGAGTGAAATCTGTCTGCCTAATGATGTGAACATGCCTTGGATGTGTATTACCAGGGAGACCCCTGTCACCTCGGTCCAGGCACAAATAATGCAGGCAAGCAAACATGCAGCTACGCACGTGGATGCACAAATGCGTGTGTGCGCATGCATGCACTCTCTTAAGACACATACACAAACACTAAGAGAAACAGACAGCGTAAGGTCTAAGTTTTGCCTTTACAATCTAAATGTTTTATAACCCATTGTTCTGCATGACTGACCCACAGACCCAGAGTCCCAGAGGAAGCGGACCGTGCAGAATGTCCTTGACCTCCGACAGAATCTGGAGGATACAATGTCCAGTCTGCGTGGATCCCAGCTTAGCCATAGGTGAGTGCGATACATCGACACAATATGGTGTGTCTTACACCATTTGTTAATATTACCTCACTCATAAATTGATTGTGTCTGCTTTGCTCATGGGAACACGTGATAAAAGCTGAATGAGCTGAATTCTGTCTTGAGAAATGGAATACACTCATACTCTCACGTGAACAAGCGATGGATGGATAGTTGGATCGATACATAACACAACCGTGTGTAAACAATTCTGCTATGGCTGCTTGGAGAGTCGCCACCTGGTAAACATCTGGCTTCCATCCGCCTCAAATCGCCTGTCTCTGTTTCATGGTCACGACTTCATACTAGGAATCCCTCTCAGCGTAGAATTAGATTCATAGATTTGCAATCTAGGCAATGCACACCGGGCATTCATTTGTTGCAACAAGCACAACGTAACTAGGCATTGGTTAGAGATTATTACTATTACTATGATTGGAGACAGTTTCTTTCATTTGAACCTTAAAGCTGAGATGTCACAGCTGAGTAAAATACACTACGAACGAAAACTTCAGGTAGAATATTCTGCTTATAGCTGCATAACGTCTCCTACTTACACTTTAATGCTTTTCCTACAAGCTGCAGCGATAATATCACAGTGCAGCAAGATGCATGTTTTCATAGTTTGACAGCTGTAATAACCACCAGTTAAATAAAGAATCTAATGACCAAGCATTGATTATAGATAGCCATTTATTTGTCTGAACATCATGTTCTCCCCAGGTGCTGTAAAAGGCAAGCTATTATTTAAGACAGTTATAGAAAGTTGTATGGGAAGTAAGGAAGAGGGTAACAGTTAAATAAGCATGTCTTTTATTTTAAATTTCTCTTCCCCTCTCACCAGCACATCCCTTTCAACTCAAATGATATGATCCATAAAATGAATGAGAAAGAAAGAAAGAAACCTCAAAGAGGATATTGAAGTAACTCAGCAGAGAACATTGACTAGGAAGAGAAGTCATTCTACATTCATGAACTGCTTCCCCAGCTTTTCGCCTTTCATTTTGGGTTTCTATTATCTCCATCTGTGATGATGCACAACGCTTATCAATATCCCATTTCTACTGGGGACGTCTTTGAAATGAACACTGCTACTGTCCTTAAATAGATCCTCCCTGAGAGAGGCCATTCATTTCCATAACCTGGCCACAGGCAGTTGACACAGAAACGGATTCCTGACACGTCTTACACCAGTTTTCCTCCGTGACTCTGGGCAGAAAACCACTTTTCCTATTATCACAAGAGCTGGCTGAGAATATATGTATATATTGAGAATGTGTGGACACAGGTACAGTATATTTTTCAGACTCATAGAATAGAATAGAATAGAAATTTAATACCACGTTACACAAGGCAATTGGAATTCAAGGCCCATTTAAAAACTTTCAAGAGAATAATTCTCAAGTGATCGCATTTGGGGAATGTCTCAGAAGGGTTGATGTTTCACTCCTAATTTCATTCTCAATATATGTAATAAACCTTTTCATTGCTATTAATGAAAAACTAGCAGTAATAGACATTGTGAATTGAGACATTGACTTATATAGAAATGGCTATAGCACCCCAGCATTCCCATATTCACAGTCAACCACAGTCACTGTAATTGAGACATATTGCGCTAAACAGGAAATAGAAACTTTATGGTTTTCATATCAATCTAAAATACATTGTGCTATTTTAAGATAGTTTACTAATTTTGATGAAGGTTTATCAAGTCAAATGACTGTAATGTAATGTAATGTAATCACTAGAACAAGAATCAACCCAGTCCGTTACCTCAGCTGTGAAATCTTCCCATTCTTTACTATAAGTTGGCCAGAGGATGTTAATGGATACTTGAGTGGAATGCTTAGATCATCATTTTCAGGAAAACTCTTTTTTGACAAATCCTTCAGGTATCTCTTGAATGAGCTATGTCAGTCAATGACAAAAAAGAAACATTCTCATTTGATGTATAAAGAATTATGCAATACATTTTCATTCCTGTGCACGATGATACAAGACAACAATGCTGGAGTGGCACCAGTCAACCTTTGTATTGATGAATTATCCATCAGCAATGGATAAAAATACTCGCAGCCATTGTATTATTTATTTGGGTGGGTTGGTGCATCTAGTTATGTAATCAGCAGACGCAGGAAAAGCTCCCAGCCATTGGGAAGGCATCTCTGAACCTGACCCACTTACAGGAGGAGCTAGGAAAACCTTGATGTAGTCTCTGTACAGGCTCATGCTAACAGGTATATGTATTATCTGCTGTCAAAAGCTTTCACTCTGCAGTGTGTTCATGCAAGGCAAAGCCTTAGCTAGGGAAATTGGCAGCTGGTGGTGGATTGTAAATATATTGCTCAGAGGTAGAGATAGATGGATAGATGGAGAAAGATGCTCTGTTAACACAGAGATTATAGTACATCCTTCTCTTTGTCCTTGGGTTCTGAGATGCTACTAGCTTGAGTCCCTGAAGACTATAAGACCCAACTGCTGTATCTGGGTCAACAGCGACTGAATGTCACCGTGGATTTCTTTGAAGGTCTGCTGACAGAGAAAGAAAAATGTTTATCTTTATGTATATCCCTTTTTTCACTCTCACGTACATTTACTCACCACACATTCACTTCACCACACATTCACCACACAATGCCACTTTCTCTTTCTATTTCTTTCTACTCTTTTCGCTCATTTATCTAATTCATTACAAAGCTCTTATTGCTTTACCTCATATTCCTTTATCAAACATGATCATAGGCACACAGAAATATTTGTTACATCAGTTGCCTGGGTGCTGTTGCCATGATCCTTGAACTCCTTACTATTGGTTGCTTGCAATGTTGGTGATCTAGGAATTTAAGCCTCTACTGTTTGTGCTCTGATTGTATGTTGTTGTGGACAAGAGTGCGAGCTAAATGTCTAAAATGTGAAATATAAATGTAACACATCTCTTCTTGTCTCCCCAGTTGTCTGGACAGCAGCAATGTGGGTTATGACAGTGACGAGACCAATGCTCGCAGCATGTCCAGCCTATCCAACCGCTCTTCACCTCTGTCCTGGCGCCACGGCCAGTCCAGCCCCCGTCTTCAGGCAGGCGACGCCCCCTCCTCCACAGGCGGTGGATACCGGGGGGGTAAGGTTGGTTCCCAGTATACGGCCCATACGATGCCAGCGCGCTGCTCCAGCCACCTCAGCAGCACCTCTCGCATCGAGCTCATCGAGGGATTGGATGTTGACGACACTGACCTCAAGTCCGGTTACCTGAGTGACAGTGACCTTCTGGGCAAGAGTCTGCCGGATGACGATGACGACAACCTGGCTAATGGGTAAGAGCAACTCAAGATAAGCACTGGGTGTTAACCTGTTGTTTCCATGACAGCATGACTCAATCAGTCAACAGCAGAGGGCTGCATGCTGCATTGTCCCTTAGGCCTCTACCTTGTGACTATCAAAATATTAGTATTCAGCTTTTGAGCAATTCAGAAACTCCCATGGAGGATACAGACACTTTTGCTTTGTGTTGGACATCTACGATTTGCACTAGGCACTTGGTGAGCCTGTCAAAGAGCTTTCATCAGCAGTCTCTCTGTAGAAAGATTTTTTTTATTCTTTCTCAAAGCGCCCTTGACACTCTCTCTCCCTAGAGGCTGTCGTTGCTGACTTAGGTGAGATTGCTTTCAGAACTTTTTCACTGGGAGTCACTTTGACGAGTATTTGAATCATCAGGTATCCTCTCCGCATCAGTTACACAATAAATGCACCTTCACTTGGCTGGTTGTTGTGTGAAATATGTATTGTGTGGTTTATCTTGAAGATTATGCCAGCAGGTGAAGTTTCAGAAGATACATGTCACAATCGGAATGCAACATCCTCTCGTATACAATCTCTCTCCCCTTTCTCTTTCGCTCTCATTTTTTTGCTCCTTAGTTTTTGCTCTCTACTTCACCCTTGCTCATTTTCCTCTCACTTTGTGTGCCTTCATCTAAATCTTTCTCCCAAGTTGACAGCGAGAGGGAGGGAGAGAGAGAGAGGGAAAGAATCCAGGCCAGTTCTCTGGTGTGATTTGAGCAGCTTTATCACTGTTGCACATGCAGTGGGATTTAGGCTCAGCCTCTGGAGCGCTCACTAGGCCTGACAGCCAGGTCACGTTCTTACTACGGAGTGTATTAGGGAGAAGAAAAGATACGAGAAGGAGAAGGAGAAATTAGAGCAGTGAGGAGAACAGGGTGAAATGGAACTGGGTTAACTTTTTAAGTGAATTGTTGTAACTTAGAGCTGAGATTAAGGAGAACGGCAAGATCGGATGGCTCGTTGGGGTGATAAAAAAAGAGAGACATTGTAGTAAAAGAGAAATGGACTAACAACTCCATACTGAGAGGGTTAGATTTTGGCATGGAGAGAGGTGAAAAAGATCAGAGTGCTGATGAGGTTAGGATTAAACAGGGATTATTTCATATGGCTCCATTCCTAACTGTAACATCCATGCACTCGAAATCCGTTTAAATCTTCCCCACATGATGTCCTCTCCCTCTATCACTGCATCAACTGCTACGGCGGTTCAAATGAATGTGATAGGTGAGCATGGGGCTTCACCTCTATCTAATAATAATGCTGGAGGCCCCAGAAATGCTAATCTGAGACATATAAAATGTCTCATCATGCTCAGGGTAGGACCACCAACGTCAACAGTCCCCAGGCGCTCTTTCAAGGTGACTGTGAGAAACCCCGGGCCCCCTGTGGAGTACCACCTGTCCCCAGGTTATTATCACACCAAGCGGATTCGGTGTGCATCTTGATACCTATATGCTATTGAAAAAGCGTTTCCTGTGTCTTATCATTAGAATAATAATAGGCTGTTAGAGCTGCCAAAAACCACAAACACCAGGAAATACTGGAGGCTATTTTCTGTCTGACCTCGAATAGGCTGCATTCCTATACTTGAATGGTAAAACAAATGTGGAGAGCCCTCTTGGTTGGCTCGTATTGTCATTGGTTTCAGTGGGAAGCGTCCCTAATTCAGCTAAATCTCTGACTCCCTTTGGAATAATGGCACACTGGTGATGGTATATCAAGAGTTAATCCTACCTCTTAAATATAACAGAAGCCAATGGTGTAGTTAACTCGTCCTTTTTCCAAAGCAAGAGCAACAACACGTGCTCTAGTTTTCCTGTGATACTTACAGTACCATTTTACACATTTGCATTGCACTGTACAGACCTTGTCAGGAACATTAATACATTCCTTTTGAGAGCACGCTGTCACTCTGAAGATAATCCAGAATGGTGACAGCATTGCATGTGTATAGACACACACACACACTCACAGTTCAGCTCATTGAGAACCATAAGCTACCGTCTCTTGAAAAAAGATCAGGCTCCTCCTGCGTATCCATGGAAACCTGCTAGAAGTCGACTGTAAGGAGAGGTGCAATTTCTGCTTCCACTCTCTCTAAACCCCCATTCTTACATCTTCATATATCTTCAGTGGTCTGAAATGAGCCTTGATATAATGAGGTATATCTGAAGGAATCCTTGACCACTACGGTTGAAATGGGAATGTGAAATTGACTTTGAATTACCACAGTAAGTTGAGTGTAATGGCACAATAAGATCTCTTGGCTACCAATAATACTATTGCAGTTTTGAATGTTTTATGCTTATGTACCTGTAAACTGTAAATAGAGGAACAGCTAAAAGCTAATAGCTAATTGCAATGTTGCATCTAAGTGCATGAGGCTGATCCTCCTGATGTGGTGCTGGTATGGATCAAAATGAAACTGCAGCACATTGCTGGTGGTATAATGGATATTGATTAACCAATGCCAAACAGCAGTGGCTATATAAGGCTAAATGTGTACACACTGACAGTAATCACTGCTACTGTGTGTCTGTCCCATCAATAATGTGGTACCACATAAATCCCATTCTCCTCATGAGAGCCATCGTTCCATCAGAGAGGAATAGTCACTTCACGAGCACCAATACTCCGGGTAGATCAGCATCACAATAAAGTCTGTGCTTGTCCCATCATATTGATCATTAATGAAGCCTCCTCCTCAGACATTCAAGTTTTCATACCAATGTTTTTGTTCCTGAGATGTCAACACCAGCCCTGTTAGCAATTGTTAGCAGTGCTTGTTCAAGTGATAAGGATTTTAGACCATTATGGCACATTTAATCGAACTGTTCTTTATTTACTCTTACTATTACTAAAGTTGTGAGACTAATCATAATAATAATGCACAATTGTAATGGTAATATATTAATGCTCAGCCAAATCCTCCCTCTTGTTTAGGTCCTGTTTGTACTTGAAATGTCAGCTGGCATTTAATGACACCAACTATGACGCAGGAGGCCAGTGGCCACCATGTTGTCGCCACTCTTCCGCTGAGATGGCCTGACATTTAGCTTTGACCACCACTAATGAACGTTGGGTTTATGATGAAGAATCATAACTATTTCCTGTGGTTTTGTTCTTCACGCCATATAATGGCATGGTATAACCATCACTCATACCATATTGTACTGTTACAAGCCTTCTAAATGATATTCTAAGAGGTTGGTTTATGAGTAGAGCAGTAAACACATTACATTATGGGTGAGGTTTGATTTTTCCATACCTGGTATATAAATCATGACTGGCCTACTATTCCGCACTCGGTGTCATTTAAGTGGTGTTCAGTCAATTATGGTTGAGGTTTTAGGCTCACTCAGCTGCAGTGTAAGCAGTTTGGTTCAGCTCAACTTTTCATGTCCAATACAGTTGTTCACTGGGAAAATAGTTTGTTTTGTAATGCTGTTATTTGACTGATGGGGTGAAGGCAAGTAAGGTAGGTGATTTCCAAGGGAGGCCCACCCAGAAGAACATGATTATTGTAATCGACAGATTTATGTGTTATCTTGGCAGATTTTGCTAAACTCTGAACAACTTAAAAAATATTTTTGGAACACTCTCTAAGAAAATAAGCAAATGTCTTTCAGCATTTGGTTTGGCTTCAAACAGCTTGGGTGACTAAAGAGAATGGCACTTAGCTACAATAGAGAGCTGCCGATGATTGAGGTGCCCCCTAGGCATTCCATTATAGCTGGTGCATGTAGATTGGATACTGTTGAAGCAGGCAAGGGGACTGACTCTGGTAGGCAGGCACCCAATGAAACAAAACGGCACCTCTCTCTTTCCATTGAGTTGTGCTGTATATGGTGACAGAGTGTTTGGGATGATCATGGTTGTGTCCGGGGCAGTGGACTGAGCCAAGCTGTGTTCTCACAGCAGCATACAGGCAGGAGGGCAGAGCAGGGAATGGAGGCTGGTGCAGCAGCATCACGCCTCTGATCATGCGGCACCGTGGCTCGGGATGTGCTGCCATGGCAACCATCCTCCTCTGACCCACTGATGGGCTGCCTTGTGTGTCAGTGTGGTAGCTGCTGAACTAATGTATATGTGTGTGTGTGGATCAGGGTTCTGTGTGCATGTTTGTGTGTGTGTCTGTGTGTGTGTGTGTGTGTGTGAGAGAGAGAGAGACAGAGTGATTGGTGTGGAGATAGTATTCTAACCAGTTAATTAGATTGTTGTGTAATTGGGAGATGTCTGCCTGCAAAGCTATTGTTTATATTTTCATCTGATTCCCTGTATTGCAAGCATTTACAGTGGCATTGATTGTGGAAAATTATTTTATTTTAGTCTTCTTACCAGAATCTGTTATTTCCATCTCAGTCAAATGCCGTTCTAGACATTTGGTAATGCATAATGCTTTTATTGGTGGCAGCATACAATTACATTTAAGTAGAAGATCCAGACAATGCAGCCAACAAATACTTTCTTCTCAAACACTGACCGCATCTCGTTGCTATTGTTGCCTACATTTTATTGTAGATAAGCCAATGGCTTAATGTGCTCCTCAGGCAATGTCATTTCCATAGTAACCATACTAAAGCTTTGCCCACGCTAGGGAGTGGATCTGCTCAAAACAGCACCACTTGGCATGTATAAAAGTGAGTGTCTGTAGTGTTGTAAATACTGAAATACTTTACAGTCTCACTCATGGAAACTATGTGTATGGACCTACACATAAGGCATAAGAGAGTTCGCTGCAGTCATCTGATCCTGGACGTGTGCCTCCAGCAGTCTGCCTTCAATTTCCTTTTCCTGCCCGAGTAGGACCTTTCTGTAGTCACTGACTGCAATTCCTGACCATTGAAGCCTCACCAGTTTTCTGACACACTTAAACCCATCTGCACAATGATTGGGCCCGGGCCTGTCTGGTAAGGTCCTCCATAGGCGCTGCAGCGATTAGTTTAGTAGAGCTACCGCTTGGGGTCAATTCTTTATGTGCTACGGCACAGTGAGAAGGGAGGGCTACTCTTGCCATCTGGGAAGATACACACACACACACACACACACACACACACACACACACAGAGAAGCCCCCACAGTCAGCAGTCAACACATCTGGGGTCAGTATGGAGTTCTCATTTCCCACTGAGGGTCAGTGAAAACCCGGATGTAGAACTCCACCACCGCACCACCACCTCCACCTTCACCTTCACCAGCACCTTCAGCCATGTGAATAATGGACCATTACAGCAGCCCCCTTGGGAGTGTGAATCATCTCTGTATCATGTCAATGACGTATGCTCCCGCTTACAGTGGTCTGCGTGTGGTCGTCTGGGTGTACAGTGTTATACCAGTGTACAGTAATCAGCCCCAGGTGGAAAAGATGACACATCTACTGTTTTGGATCACTTTCTAGTTTTATTAATGTACTGTACCATGAAAAATGAGTCACATTTAGTACCTCTTAATCTCTGCACTTCAATAACCACGTTCGTTTGAAGTTGATACAGAATTGTCACATTATCTGCTTTAAATCTGGATAATGAGAGGTTGCTTCAGATTAGTTCAAATTACCTTATTTACTGGTTTGGGGTCTGTTTCATCTCTGTTAATACAGTAGCTGTCTTTGCCTGAAACAGGGTATACAGTAAGTTGAGTCTATGGCTGCACATGAGGCACTGTCTGACAATATAGGTCTCAGGAAGGAAGTGTGCAATGTATCCTGGAGTAGCTCACTTACTAATGTTTCTATTATATTCAGAGTGCTTTCTCGTTTCTCCATGCCCCAAGCTCATCCACTGTATTGTGTGTATGTGAGGGGAAGCTTCCTGTGGAAGCTGATGGAGACTGCATTCATTTTCCAGTCTAGCAACTGGACAAGTCCATTTTCAGGGGCTCTGTGGAGCTTGGGTGACTACAGCCCCTAGATGCAGTCATTGATGCATCTCAGAACCATTTACTGCACTGCTGTGATGCTGCTCTGTGCTGATGGCAGCACAATCCTATTTACCTAGCCATGGTCAAGCTCAATACAGATCAAAATTACTGGAAGGTGTGGTTTTCTGGAGCAAGGCACTGCTTGCTTTTTCATATATAGTCCTGTTGATTGAATGATACTTAAATGGGCATACAACACTGGACAACATGGTTGTTTCCATGATGCTGTCTTGCTTAAATCATTTCTCACATTGTAAAATTGGATTGTACTGACCAGAGGAATGCCAGTTCCCTCTCAACAACAACAAAGGGTTCAAAATCTATTCAAGTCCTCTGTTTCCCCAAATGCTTTGGCTATAGTGGTGCCTCCATTAATACACAGCAACAGAATGTGCAAATTGCATTTCGTTGTCTCAGTACCTGTACTCTGTGCAATGACAATAAAGTTGAATCTAATCTAATCTAATCTCAATTGTAGCCATACAAAGGCCAGTTTTGGCTCATTGTGCCTCCTGCTGGAAATCTTATGTTATGGCACCACAGAGAAACAAAAGACTATTACAGTGATTCTCAGATATTTTCCTGTCCTGTTATGATTTTAAAGACAGTACAGCTGCAAATGAATTAATAATAACATTTTCCGAGTCTTTCATGTTTGAATACTGTCAGGTCTGACCATAATGTTTTTCTTCTTTTCACCCTGGCTCACTGTAGACAAACGGAATCACCTGTTATGAAGCCCCATCAATATTTCAGCTGTGATTTAATTTACTACCTCAATGCGATATTGCACTGAATATTGAAACT
>OOFE01051259.1:7243-23365 GCA_900323365.1 Monocentris japonica | reverse complement strand
GACTATTACAGTGATTCTCAGATATTTTACTGTCCTGTTATGATTTTAAAGACAGTACAGCTGCAAATGAATTAATAATAACATTTTCCGAGTCTTTCATGTTTGAATACTGTCAGGTCTGACCATAATGTTTTTGTGATAGATTATAGAATGGCATGTTGCAGCTAACAATGCCTCATAGCTTTTGTGACTGGAAGATATTTGACAGTTTTTCTTCTTTTCACCCTGGCTCACTGTAGACAAACGGAATCACCTGTTATGAAGCCCCATCAATATTTCAGCTGTGATTTAATTTACTACCTCAATGCCATATTGCACTGAATATTGAAACTATATTAAGAGAGGCCTATGGAGATTTCCTGCCACACTGTCCTTCATTCCCTCTAAAATCTAATTAAATCAGTAGGAGTTTTTGGAGCCGCATAGTTTTGCAGTACTTTTAACTGCATCAGAGGGGGCTGACATTGATAGATCAAAGGCCACAACAATAAAGGTCAGAACATGAAAATGGCTTCCTGAGAGTGAGACTGCATGGCGCTGTGACTTTAACCTTTCTACATGGTCATCCCTACAGATGGGATGAATCTGTAGTCAACCAGCTTGTAAATAACCCAGCCTCATGGTGGCAACATTTTTCATTGGCTTTCCACCTAAGCAAACATGCTAAGGATGTTTCAGACATAAGCTATTTGGTTATCAATGGTCGACAGCCATTATTATACAAACTTGACTTCAAGGCTTTTTAGATGACAGCTTGTTTAGCAGCTCTGTGGCCTGGCTGAGATAAACAGGAGATGTGAGAGGCACGGTGCTTGTTTGCACTGAATACAATTTATATCGCTCATCATTCTAGGCAATAGGAGATAAGCGTCCAAGTTTTTGTTTCGCTATTCTAAAACAGGTGCAGAAAATAAAATGTGTACAAGTCATATAAGTTTTGAAGTAACCAATGAATATGTAAACAAAATGTGACAAGAGCAACAGGCGCAGAAGTATGTTTCTTTTTCAGATGAGGATCGGAGTAAGATAGAGGCAGACATAACGCTCGTTCATGGTACTCTCTCCCTACTATCACAACTGTCCATCAGACTAGTTTTCTTCAGCAATGCCTGTATGTCTGGTACAGTCTGATTTCAACTGACGCTGCTTGTTCATGTTACAATACGTGACCCAACATGGAAAAACAGGCCCATTGTGGGGAGCTTTAAAATGGAATATTACATAATAGGGGTCAATAAGTTATTTTGTTTGAATTATTAATTATTCAATCAAAAAGTGCATTTGATCAACCTTTTTTTCTGCCTTAAAATGGGTCTTCTGTAAAGTTTAATTCAAGCGGTTTGGTCACATATAATCGTTTTCTTGATGTGTTGCTACATTTTGAATGAAAATAATTCCAGCCAAACTCAGACTGAACCAATTTGCCCTAAGATGTGGACTGGGTGTGGGACCTCCCTGGCCCACAGAGTCTTTACCTCCTGGAGTGGTTGGTTTACAGTACTCTGATCTGGTGAGATCATCACCGTGAGACTGTTCCACTACTAATGAGAGAAGGAGTAAGGTTTTCCAAGGCTCCTCATGCCTCACTGGAGGTCTCCGTCTCAACTGAGGATTTGTGGTTGCCTTCTCAGTGATTCAGGCCTTACCTTGGTCTGGATTTTTCCAGTTAGGCCCCAGAAAGTAATTCATGTGTCGCTGTGAATCAAAAGAACATAAAACACAATTTAGTTCTTGGGATATTCATCATGGTATTCAGCTACCTAATGTAAAGGGAAGTCTAACTCTGGGAAAGGCTGCTTTGGGTGGGCTTTTGATATTCATTATCCTTTCAGAGGTCTGAGGTTTGAAGCCTCACAATGACTCAAAAATACTGAAAAGTCCTAACCTTCAGTTAATTGAGTGTCAGTTCACAGCATTTGTGGCATTTAGAGATTACGCTGATTGTCACCACTGGAATCAAAATACAGAGATAGACAAATGGCCTGTAAGACATTCATTTGTTTGTTCATTTTCTTTTCCCCCTTATTCATCTTCAGGATCATGGGGTCTGTAACCTATCCCAGCATGCATTGGGTGGCAGGGCAGGGAAACACCCTGGACAGGTCCCCAGTCCATCACAGGGCCCCGTAAAACATGCAGTACCTTAATAGATAGTATTTTAAACCTTAAGATTCAAAGGCTAGGCTTTTATTGTGTCCTGTAACAAACTGGCCATCAGAAAAAATTTGAATGATTTCAGTGTGAATTTGGACTATTGTTTGCCAGCCTCTCTGCTAAAAAAAAAAACATTCCTCATTCTCTTAATCATATCAAAGGTAATGTCATTACTTCACTTAAAATATAACCTGGGAGCAGTGTTATTAGTAATGACCTTTCCATTACACCTGCCGAATTGGCAGTTGCATCTTCTCTCTTACCTTCAAAAATCGAGATAACTCAATTACTTCTCCCGTGAATGCTAAGGTAAACCAAATAGATTTGATGTCTGATATTCTTGTCACCATTTGGCTGGATAAAGTCAAATTAGCGACTGAGAATACTTCCAGGGAAGGTAAACATTGTGACATTTCTCGGCTAAGCTAGCTAAGAGGAGAAACGAAGCAGGACTGGTGGATCACATTTTTGCTAATTTGACCTCACTGATATTTAGAGCGGTTGATAACAAAAATAACGACTTTTCGACGTTTTTTTAATGGTAATACCATCACTGAAACTAAAAATAGTAATCTGTTACACTGCCGTACTGGGAAAGTAACTCGTACTGTAAGGCTGAGTAACGCGTTACCACCCAACAGCTGTTAGCCATCATAGGAAGCAGAATAAGGGGGTCTAGTTTCTCAGTTTGGGGGTGTTGCCGAGCGGCAGACCGGTTTGCTGTGCTCTCTGAATGGGGCAAAAGGGGCTTCGCTTGCGGAGGATATGAATTTGAATCAACGCATCCCTGAAGTTAAAGACTTTATGAGAAAGTTGCGTTTCGTGTAAAATTGTACAAATGAGCGGTCGCGTTTTAATCGGAAAAGTGCCGCCTCTGCAGTCGACGCCAAGAGCAAAAAGGACGTTACTTTACACACCAAGGTAAATTATGATGGTGGTGTTTTACAGTTGTATTGTTGTAGGCATCAGTAAACTACAATAACGTTGGTAACTGTTTTAAAAGGGGTATTTTTAAAGTTATGAATTCTGTTGAGATATTCCTACACTATTCTATAATATTTCTATAGAGATTATAGTGAGTCTCCGGTACTCAATAGTGAGGTTATAGTGACTTCATCGTACTTCGTGGTCCTTATCGTACTTAGTGGTATTTTGTTAATCTCCTATTGTACCATTGTATTATTACTATATAGGGATTTATAGTGTTGATGTTCTATTTTTTTAGTATCCTTATGAAAAATATTATAGGATTAATGTAGCTATTTCTCATAAGGGACTGTAGATCCAGTATAATTGTGTGTAGAAAGCGAGTCTATTATTTTGAGACCACATCAGTGTCTGCATACTGTATTTTGAAGATATGGGGGCTCCACTTTAATAGATGACACACTCTATGTTCTTACAGTTTCCTGTCATGATGAAACACTGTCAAGGTCGCTAAAATTATGTTTTCTTCATTATTCATCTAATAGTTAGAATTAGACCGTACTGTAGCTTCCAGTGTTGACCAAAAATGCAGTAGCTAATGAGTTGTGATGACTAGAATTTAGAAATACTCATGAAAAAAACAGAATGGGTGTTGATGCTTGTTTGGCTAATTTTAACATTGGAGGAAAGATATTTTATCCTGGGAGGACGTGATACTGCTACCACAGCTATCTGTATAATGGACGATTGCTTCACCACTCAGCCATAGGCATGCACACCCTAGAGCCATATTCCTGTCTTTATTGTCCTTTATACAGAAAATAGACAGTCTCAGACCTACAGTATGCATTGTTCTAGCTATATCTAATATGCAATGGACCAAATGAATGAGTGTGTCTGAAAACCTTCAAGCTCTAACTCTGAAGCCACGTTTCACAGAACTGTGTCATGAGTGCTTGTATATTCCGGGCTTCTCTTGGTTTTATTTTGCAGTGTGGTCCACCTTCTGTATGCTGCAAATCTTGCCAATGTGGCAATCGACACTATTGTATGAGTGATGCTGTTTGGAATGCAATGAAGTGTATTGCAGTGATTGTATACATTGATTGTATATATCCCCACCCTTCTCCACCCCACCAACAATCCCTCAGTCTTTCAAACCAAAACATTTTCACAGCGACCAAAATTTTAAAAAATAGCACGAACACAAATCAGACAGAGGTTGGAGTTTTGCCACAGAAAACAAAACGTTAATTGCCACCCTATGTATGAAGTATGCACTTGGTTGACTTACTCCCACCTCTCTCCCTGTCTAAATTTCACCTCTGAGAGCAGACAGTTTGGCTTGTAATATCAACAGCCCACAGACCCTCCTGGCTCTTCTTGACATCCCTGTGGGGCTATTCATAGCAATGGCTTCACTTAATCATCACTGTAGCCCTGATAGAGGTGGTATTGTTCAAACATACTAAGCTCATGTGAATATCTGGGGTGGTGGTAAATCATAGAATTATTCAGTAGTTGAGTTTAACATTCATGCTATTTGAAACCATGTTTTAAATTCTCCAATCAAACATTTGTTTCTGGTTGTTCCCTTTTCTTTGACTTGGGCAAACATAGGTAGGAATTTGAAGTTATGTAACTGTGGCCACAGATCTTCAGTTAAAGGGCTAAAGCAGATTTTATGTATCAGAACCCAATCCACATTCAGAAAGATACTGTGCCAGTGCAGCAACTGGTATGGTAAGCTTACCTCCAGAACTCTTCCCTGTTTTACAACTGTAACTACAACTCAACTACAGCGGTGTGATTAAATCCAATTGCATCTGTGCCTTCAGAATTTCTATGTGCCGTTTTTGTCTCCCTGTATTTTTCTATGCAGTTCCATGTTCCATGCCGCTGCTAATTGCAGGCTATGAACCCACAAAGAGCAATTTCGACTCAGTGGGGGAAGCAAAAGAAAGGGAAGAAAACTTATCTAGCTCTAGCAATGACTCAGCTTTGAAGCTTCTTATTAATCTACCTTTCCAATAAGCCACATTTTTGTGCACCAGCATAAACTTGATCACTGCCTGTGGTTGCCAGTACTAATGAAGGGGAACATAATTATATAAATCTGAGCTGGACTTGCATTTTAAGCTCTTTAGAACAGGGGTGGGCAGTCATGTGTTATGGTGGCCTGAGAGTCTGCAGGTGTTCACTCCAACCAAATACTACACCAGGTGATTTCACTGAGTGGCACACCTTCAACCAGAGAGGAGGCTGCAGTGAAAACCTGCATACTCTCAGCTCTGCATGGCACATGGTTGCCCACCCTTGTTCTAGAGATGTTACTTTTGAATTCAACAGGGCATTGATGCTGTTAAGGATGTAAAAAATGAAATGTATACTCTCTCTGAATTATTCTGTCCTCTGAACTTTCAGTTGAATGAGAGGCCACACCTCTAATTCAACTCCACACAGTGATCTGCATTTCATATTTTTTCTGTGAATGCATTCAGCGATGAGATGGCCAGCTATGCACTGTTGTGAGCAGCTTCCTCACATGAGGGGGCCAATCTGGCAGCATCTGTTTCAGGATAGCCCAGGATTTTGGTGGGAAGGGTGGAGGGAAAGGTCAGGGAGGGTGTAGGAGGCTGTCATTTCCCCTCGTTCTGCTTCTTAGAGCATGCCAGACGGCTCACTAAACCCTGAGCTGTCAGTTGCCATCCTTCTTATTCAGCATGATTTAACAGCATGTCCTGTGTAACAGAAACCTTCACTTAAAGCTCCAATCTATGATTGCAGTACACAGTGAGGGCCTAACTATTCGCTTTGTTTCTAGACTGATTTTTTTTTAATGGAATTTCTTTTTGTCCAGTTTGAAATTGACTGTCTGACCATTTTATTGTGACAGCTAAACATGGGTTTCACAAGTACGTTTAAGTGGTAAAAGGTTTGTTTACCTTTGTATATTGTAATTTTTCATCTAAAAGTGAATGAACATAGGTGAATCTATCTAAAATTTAGATCTTTAAAGTCACAAAGAAAGAGGATGTTGGGGTAGGACAGGGAGGGGCTGTTCAAATGTTCAAAAATGCTTTGTGCATAATTTTGGGGTGTCCAGTTTTTGGGGGTGGACACTCCAAAAATGCACCACTGTGTCACTTTGAAAGCTGTGAAATTGGAGGTTTTATGCACACCCACTGGTACACCATGAAGTAAACACTAAAAATACTCGCCAGGAAGTAAAAGTAATGGGATTTTGATATAAATATATGAGAACATGCACCTATTTAACAATAAATACCCCAAAATATTTCATTGTCCACTCCTGTGGCTCATCTCTGATTTATTACTTGTATGAAAGCAGCTGCATAAACATGTTTGCATTACCTGCTTGATTGAGCGTGTCGTCACCTCCAGAGACAGCTCTCACTGGAGACAGATGGACATATCAAAGTTGTTGCCAGCCTTTGCTCACTTCAAATACAGAGTCCTCTTACTGTAACTACATTCATATGGTTGAGTCATCAACAACACAGTTAACTAACATAGCTTTTCATCCTATCTTGTTTCAGTTGGGATGAGAGCAGCTCCATCAGCAGTGGGCTCAGCGATGGCGATGGTGAAGGCTCGGACAACCTCAGTTCAGAGGAGTTCAATGCCAGCTCCTCCCTTAACTCTCTCCCTACCACACCCCTGGGATCCAGACGCAACTCTTCTGTTATGGTGAGTTCACAACTGATCTGTAACACAAGAAGTGGAAAAGTTGTAAAAGCAGTAATGATGACTGCAGTTTGGTATCTTTATCTGAGCAAAAAAATTGACTGGCCTCTTACAATGCTCCTTTGGAAAAGAAATGTTACTTGCATATCACAAGTCATTTCAAGCCTTTTCACCTATGTTTTCTGTACTCTATGTATGTATTCAGTGACAAAGCTACCAAAAGACCACCACAGACCTCAACGGTGTCATTAAAGTGAAAAAAGGATAAACATGATCTGTCATAATGCAATAGTGGAAATTTCATTTGTATTTGCAGCAAATTTGTTTACTTTGTGTCTGTAGTGGTCACCACCTTATCCACAGGCAAAATCTGACTACTTTTTCTATTACTGTGACAATACAGGATTCTCCCTGAGATGGAATGAACATTACTGCTACTTGGTGAGCCATCTGTGGCTCTATAATACATTAAAAGGGAGGGTGCCAAGACGCAGCATGCCCAATTTTATCCTCAGTGCTATCTCCTCAATTCACCACATGATAGTCTGTTACTTACAGAATGGTTCTCTTGAAGCTATGCACTGCTTTCCTCTACTCATATTGTGAATGTCTCTTTTTTATGCATTACATAGGCTAGTATACTGTATATATTCTCCTCTGAACGTGTTAAAGCCATAAACACAGATTTTCCTTTTTTTTCCCCTTTGGTTCAGCCTTCCTCAGTGAATATGTTTTTTTTAATCCATTTGGGACATATCAGCCTATCCCTCATGCCTTTCCACTGGAATGCAGATGCTTAGATGAGATAAAGATTACAGAGAATATCCACACAGTCTGTTCCACAGATAACACAGGCCATGTCTGAGACAGCACTGATGGTAAGCCACACCGTGCCTCTTCCTGCCTCTGTCCCCAGCTCCGCACCGATGCAGAGAAGCGTTCCCTGGTGGAAAGTGGTCTATCTTGGTACAGTGAGGATGGCAAAGTGAGTCGCAAACTAGATGGTGGCAGCTATGACACAGGGAGCCTCAAGACAGAGACTCCAAGCAAGTGGAGAAAGAAGCCCCCACTGACCGTCAGTGAAGATTCCGGGGGTAAAGGAGAACTGAGGAAGCCTCAGAGCCTGGGTCAGCCAGGGAGTTTCAAGAAGGGACGCAATCCTCCTGTGGGTGTGACCTCCCCGATCACCCACACCTCTCAGAGCATGCTGAGAGTTGCAGGTGAAATTTGATAATATATACATACCCTCTATCTGTCTGTTGGTCTCTCTGTCTGCCTATCTCTCTCACAGTCGCTGACTGTTATTCCTCTCCTTTAGGAATTGGGTGGATTTCTGCAATTGTTAACTTGTTTCAACTAAGAAAGCTAGGCCATTTATTATATCTTTGTACGTGTAATCCAAATGTAAAACAGAACCTGTTTGTAGAATAGAGGCAGATATCTGCTTGGTGTCAAAAGAAATGTAGAGGTACACCCGTTGGCTTAAGCCAGGTTTTGATTTGCAGCTCTGTACAGCATACTGGAAAAAATGCAGCATAAAATACATTTCATTGAAAAAGTCTGTGTGTAAACCTAAAGCCATGTTTCTTCTATTATCTTAGAGAAAAGCCTGTTATATGTCTTTGTAGAGACAGTGAGTCTGCCATCTCTAGCAACCAATCATGTTTTGTTTTGATGTCCTTTAATCCCCTACCATACATGCTATAATTAAATAATAGGTGACAAGTGAGTACCAAATTAAGTTTAATTTCCTGGCTGATGCATTTTTATTGCAATACCGTTAAGTTTCTTTTCATTTAAACGAATAGAAATGATTAAAAGGAGATCTGATTGTATGTATTTTGGCAGCGATCTGATGGGAACAACTTTCTTTAAGCTGGTATTGGCATCATGCCTTTTTTAGGCTTGTGCTAGGTTTACTTGAGGATGACTGAGGTGGACAACTGCGTTGAGTCTGCTTTTACACTTTTAACTAAAGCTTAACCTTATATGTAACCCTAAGCAAATCAATTAAAATGTAAACTATTAGCTTACTCTAGCTCCCTCCATCAATCCCTCAACCCCCATATCTATGCTGAAATATTCACAGTGATCAGCACAGATCATATTACAAATGAGTACGTCACGGACATATATCATATGATATGGATAAAAGAGTTGAATTTTGGATACAACCCTTTTTAGACGCAGATGCGTTCTATCAGAGATTTGTGTGTCTGTTAGTGAGTCATTCTCCACGTCATGGGCACGTGAAAGGTCTCTAAGTAAATACAGATGTTTCTTGCTTATATGTGTCTTGCTATCTCTGCTCTAATGACTTGAATGATATACTGTACATATACTTTTATGTGAGTAAATCTAGTTAGAGAATAATAATGATGCGTGACTGTACTGATTATCCATTCCAATTTTACACATAATGATGTCATCAATCATTTCAGTGGTGGTGTTGTCACTTTTTGTTGGCATATATGTTATTGTCAAAGTCCACCATGTCTTTCTTTCTTTGTACAGCACTTAAAAGTGAGAAGCCATTGGATAAATCCAAGATGTCCATCAAAACCTCTGGTCTACAACGGTCTCGGTCCGATGCCGGAAGGGATCATCATGGAGAGCACCGCAAGCCTCCATCAGGTTTAGTTAAGCCCACTGCTGGAGCCTCCTTTGGCTACAAGAAACCACCCCCAGCCACTGGTACTGCCACTGTTATGACAGCAGGGGGCACCACCATCTCCAGTGGCTTTGCCACTGTGGGTAAAACCCCCAAGTCATCTGGCATCCCTGTGAAGCCTATGGGAGGAGGAGCACCTTCAGGTCGCAAGAACAGCTTTGATGCCAGTAGTGAGCAAGGCTTCCTGGGCCCCAATGCCCGTAACAGCATTCAGTACCGCAGCCTGCCCCGCCCAGCCAAATCAAGCACGCTCAGCGTGATTGGTCGCCCTGCATCTCGACCCGTCAGCGGTACCATTGATCCCAGTCTGCTGAGCTTGAAACCTATAACCATGGCCTCCACAAGCCCTAGAGTGAAAGATCCCAGTAGTTGCAGCAGTAAAATGGCTAATCGAACCAGCACAGGCCCTGTGAACCAGACGGACAGGGAGAAGGAGAAGGAGAGAGCCAAGGCCAAGGCTGTGGTTGCTGACATAGACTGTTGTTCTCTGAAAGGACAAGAGTCCACAGGAGAATCTGCTGTGAAACTGCACGGCTTGCGACGAACCAGTAGCAGCAAATACCCTGAGCTATCATCACCCACCACACCAAGGTTTCTAACGTTTAAATGTTGCTTCTAAATGAACAGAGAAAAAGAAAGAAAAACACACACATGCATGCCTCCTATCAACATTGGTCTCTGGGTGATGATTTTAAATTAGACCAATTTTTAATCTACTTATATAAATAGGCGTTTGTAAGACTGTGCTCAATGTTGTTCAGCAATTTACGAAAACACAACAGTAACAAAACTTATTCTAGATACTGTATCTTGCACTCATCCCTTATTCATGATTCTTTGAGTTGGTCTGTGCAGCATGTCTCAGGACTTACCCTTGTTCCTTAACCTTATTTTGACATCCTGTTTCTCATGTCTAATTCATAGGATGCTGAACAGTAAGTCTCTTGGGCGTCCTCCCAGCTTGGCTCACCTGGACAAGGTCAATTCCAACAGCCTTGACTCCTGTGTGGCCATCCAGGATCTCCCACCCAAAGTCCCCCCATACTCCAAGCTGCAGGACCTGGCTGGGCCCCGCACTGCCCCCCGCCTCACCCCCAGCCCTGCCCCTGTCCTTCACATTGATTCCCCTGGGTCATACACCAATGAGAGCCTGAGCCTGAGTGGATCACCCCTGCTCTACCCCAAGCTGTCCGGCATGCACCGCAGCATGGAGTCCTTGCCCCTACAGATGAGTGTGCCTTCCAGTGGGAGGTTTATCAGGGTAGAGACACAGGACAAGGACGAGAGGGGCGCAGGAACTTGGGGGGCGGGGAGCAGGACATCCCTCAACCTCCCAGATAGGTAGGTTTAGTCTAAAGGAGTTTCTTGTACACAGGATGCCCACAATACTATTTTTATAAACAATTATTGTATCATGTTTGATTATTCTATTTTTCTTCTCTCCTTAATAGCTTACAAACGGACAGGAACACCTTACCGAAGAAAGGCTTAGAGTATGTCAAGACTTTGGGATTGTTACCAGAACATGTATTTTAAGTCTTACATTGTGACGCATCTTCATGGTTTGAAATTAATATTCCCTCTTTTGTCTCAGTCGCTATGGTTCTAGCCTGTCAGAGAGTGAAGGCAAACAGGGAAGGCGCCACTCCCACACCATAGTCTGTATGACAGAAAGCGATAGCCCCCCTCAGCTGCCTTCTCCCACCCGCACACTCCACCCCTCCTCTGCCAAGGCTCCTCTCACCAACGTGGGTGAGTCTGCTTAATCCACCGACTGCCAAGTTCTAAATTCATTCCCTGTATGAGCTTTGAAACTAATGAGACTTCAAATCCTTGATAAACCAGATTAATGGGAATGGGCATATTCATATTTAGACATCTCATAGTCACCAGAGTGAAGGAGCATGTACAATTTGCATTCTGCAGTTAGGCAATACCATGTTGACACAGTTTGTCAATAATAGATCCAATCATATCTGAAGTGGTATAACATTTTTACAGTATCAGATTTGACTGTATGAAATATGATGATCCCACATGTAGGTTCATTTAGCCTTGGCTGCAAATCTGAAATATGCTGGAGATAGAGGCAATGAGGGGTCAAGTCAGGCTATATTTATCAGTTGGACTGTTGTGGAACCTTAGTGTCTTCTTACACTGAGTCATCAGAATAAGGTGCCCTACCTAGAGAGAGTGTGTGGGTGTGTGTGTCAGTTTGTGTGTGTGTGTGTTCACATGCGTGCGTGAATGCTCCTCTACAGCTCTTTATCCTGATATTACATCCATGCCAGTCACTGTCTTACTGAACCTTTCTCTCCTCATAGTTGCCCCAATTTCGAGTGGCACCCCCAGGATAACTCGATCCAACAGCATAGGCCCCCCCAACGACTCAGCCTACGATCTCTATGGGTCCTCACCTCTCGGCAGCAGTATGTCCCTGGCTGACCGGCCCAAAAGCATGATGCGATCTGGGTCTTTCCGTGAACCTGGGGATGATGGTGAGCCTGCTCAGCAAACCCCCTGCAGGGGAGTCACCCAACATGGTCTGAGATGAAACAAAGCGATCTGCTTATACTTCACGCAATCTGTCAAGCCAAATGTCAGAAAGGCATGTTTTCTTGAACTGGGAAATGGGGAAGAGTCTGGGTGCCTCCATTTTAGATTAAAAGTTAGTTATATTATGACTTAATGATGACCCAGTTTGGTTTGAGGTGTTTCATTGTCTTAAGTGTTGTCAGCAGTAATGTATGAGGTTACAGCATGGTCATCTTTTCCTCTAGCTACCTAATTTACACAGTACTGTAGTTATGTACTGACTGACATATGGTATGGCAGAAATTGCTGGAAAAGATGTTGGTTAACAGCATTTTTGCTGTTAACCAACCAACATGGTGACTTCTAATATTAAGTGAATTTGTTTTCACAATCCTCTTTCTCCATCTCTTTTTTTTAAGTGCATGGCTCTGTACTCTCTTTGGCATCTAATGCTTCATCAAACTATTCCTCGGTGAGTAGACACAGTCATTTCATGTGAAATTGTTGGATTGTCATTTCTGTTGTTGTTCCTGTAGAGTTACTGCTGGAGTTCGGTGCTTTGCCTCAGGGCATGCTGTTTTCTTCAACATAAAAAATAGTAATCATTTAAGATAACTTTAAAGAGGAAAATACATGAATGTTTCACAGTAGAATCATTTTTAAATTCTCGCTGAGCTTTCACTGTGCCAATTTAGTAAAATCAGATGAATTATTTGCGTGATTTTCACTCTTCGGTGCAGCTGAAACACACAGCAAGAATCCCCCAAAAATGCAGTTTGCATCATTTGGCCTTCACAGCTTTTTGGGGCCTGGGTATTCGATTATAAACTGTAATGTTTACATTAAATGACCTCATCTCTTTTGAATTGATTCTTACGAACCTCTATATGACTTTGTATCCAATGTGAGAGGTATTGGAAACTGCCATTGGACTGCTATCCAATACACAAACCAACCTTATATTACATTAGAAGACTTGAAGGATGACTTACCCTGTCTAGCTAGTTCTCTTAACCGCCCCTAAAGTTAATGCTATACGCTATTCCTCTCTATTGTTTGTTCATTTGCCTCCACCATGCTTTCTTTAGACTGAGGAGAGGATGCAAGGGGAGGTAAGGCTAACATGCTTTACTCTTCAACTCACCCTGTGCCTTTCCTCTACACCATCTCTCATTTCCTATTCAAACCGCTCCATTCATCCAATCGTGTTTTCAGTGTTTAGTGAAGTCTGACCATGGACCTTCATCTCATAAGTTTACAACTGGTTTTATATCCTTTTATCGCCAATATCTTCTGTCATTTGGCACCATCTGCTTCCATTCCATTTGTGTTCACACCTTGTAAAAGTCTCAATACCTGAAAGAAATTCTGCAAAATCCACTCTTCTTTCCATGTAAATATCAAACATATAAACATATCCTAACAGAGTTTTCCTAACGAAAACTTCTTAATGCAAACATATTCCATCACTGCATTATCATGATCAAAGCCTGCATTAACATTGTCATAATTCTGTGAACATTGCATTGCATTGGCTAAGGTGTACCACATTGGCCGTATTGCTTCTTCTTACTTTGCAATCCTTTCACAGCAAATCCGCAAGTTGAGACGAGAGCTGGAGTCCTCCCAGGAAAAGGTTTCCAACTTGACCACCCAGCTCTCTGCTAATGTATGTATGCTGAAGATTGTTTGTCTTTTGTCTCTCTACCTACCATATGTCTTTAAGGGATTTTATGATTGGAAAGCCTCTCTGGCCTACTTCTGTGTTTTAACTTGTGATTGATAGTGCTAGACATGTCTGTCAGTGAGAAAGTTGTGCAATTTATCTTACATTTTGAAAGTGGGAACAATTCCTTCTTTTGCCTCCCTTTAGTAAGCTAATTTCTTAATGTCTCTGTTGGATTTATGACAGATCTTCCGAGTGAGTGTGAATCCATCCAAAAAATTTAAATTAAACAGTCCCTGGGTAGCAGACATTATTACAGAAATCCATTATTAGTAATTGAGTTTTCACCACACAACCAATTGGAAAATAGACAAATGAAGCAGCAGGTGTATCAGACAGCTAGCCTGCCTTCTGGAGATTGTGATAGTGTGAATAGATTTACTACTTTAAAACATTATCACACCAGTATTAGAATCATCTACGCAATCCTCACTGACCAAAGAAAACAAGGATCACAGTATTGGCTGCCAATGCTTTCCTCTGGCTTCAGCCCTAAACCCAGGGAGTGAAGACAACCTGTCACAAGATGTTTAGGAGAGATTTATCTCCCCATCAACCACCGGGGGCTTAGAGCATCCATGCCATGTTTTCAATGCTCTCACTGCCCACTATCCACTATTGCTATACTCCTCCAGCTCTACAATCCCCGAATAGACATGCATGTAATCTTAACCCGCAATACTCTTTTTTTTTCTTTCTTTCTTTTTTTTACCCTTCCTGCTCTTCCTGCTTCACCTGAGGAATTTTCTGTCCTTGCTTACTCAGTCTCACCCTACAGCTCCTAAATGCTTGATGCTCGATACTACTTGAGAAAGATAACCATTTTGGCAAATTGCTAACTCTAACACAAAAATCATGATATCCTTTACCCTTTGCTTATGTATGTGATGTGACAATTTGCCAGTCATGTTCACTTGAATCTTGTTGCACCCACACTTAACCACAGATCCTGGTTCAATAGACAACAAATTACTTTGTGATACAAATTTTTACTCATTGCCACTGCTAACTATCAACTAGCCCGGGTGTGTTGAATGTTTGTGTGTGTGTACTTCTGTATATGCTTGTATGAGGAGTGCGATCCCAGGCCTAACACCACTGTCCCTCTCTTCTACACTGTTGGCTGTATTGACTGCTGGACTCGCTGCTGCCCCCTGCCTGCCTTCCGCTGACCCACACCATTGGATGCTGGGTATAGCAGCTAGGCCAGGTTTGTTGGACTGTTGCTTCCAGATCCCTCTCCGTCGCTGTCGCATGATTCTGAGCGGAGCTCAGGCTGATGAGTTGCTGTCAGAGATCCCTGTTTGGTTTGCTGTGTGGCACAGCCTGGCCTCAATACCTACCTTGAAGCATGTTGACCATTTCCATTAGATCTGTTGGCCAAGAATATACTGTGCATCCTAATCTTTAAGATATACAGTACAGACAATAAAAAGAAACGCTGAAAGACACATAGAACAAACTGAGCTATACAATAGAGGGCTTTCAGGTGCCATAACACGCCCTCAGGCAGCCATAGTGGAGGTCCATGGTGGCTGAGAACATCTGATTGCATTTCTAAACTTATGGCTCAGCCATCTCAAGAGAATTCAACAGACATGGTTTCTGCTGTTTTGATATGCAATTATTATTTTTTCCACAATCTGATTGATTTGTTTTTAAATAATGGCATGTTGTTGGCAAGAAAATCATCGTTTCTGGTCAGCTAACCATCACTGTGTACAGTAGTTGCATGTTAACGTTAACATTGAGTGCTTTGCGTAATTAGCCTGCTAGAATGAGCTAGCTAACACAGCCAAAAATCAGATGTTTGTTTTTAATACTGAGCTGACTCTTCTTAAGCTACAAGTCCTGGTGCTTTTAAGAAGAGGATAGGTCTAAAGACAAGACAGTTTACTGTGTCACATTAACTTAAATGTGGAAACGAACCTCATTTGAGTATTCACTTTTGCTTCCAACCTTACTGAGTGGATCTGCACCCACACCACAAATCTCCTTTTCTGATATATTTAATCATTATTTGTCACAGCAAATTCTCCAATGGACCTCCATGTTGGCGCCAGCTGTGGTTGCTAGGAGATTTGTGACGCAACTTCAAAGCCTCTATAAATTCAACATTGATAACAAAAACACTCAGTCCACTGTCAACCACAAGAGTGAGACATCCTAGTCTAAAGGTCAAACATGCTACACATGGTTGAAGAGGTTTGTGCCCCAGAGCCACACCATTGTCATCCCTCACATTCATTACACTAACCCCTTTTTTCATCTTTGACATCTTCCACAGCTGTCCATTACTCCATCCCCTCCCTCTTCTCCCAGCAGATGGAGAAAGCCATTTGCTTGATGTGCCGTGAGCCTGTAAGACTGCAGACCTTTTTGATGCAGCCAGTGACTCATG
>OOFE01051258.1:14426-30045 GCA_900323365.1 Monocentris japonica | reverse complement strand
ACACACACACACACACACACACACACACACACCACAGATCATCAAAACCGTGAGTAATAAGTGGGATGATTACCTCTCCGCCAAGCTTTCATAACGTGTGATGAAAGAGCAATGCAATACCCAAATCATCTAGAGAACAGTGCATTATGGGTAGCATGCTCTGTTTGCTGTTTAAACCAATGACGGCGGTTGCGGTGATGTGTCCTCGGGGGTAAGACGCTCGGTGCCTTAAAACCAATTGGAAGTCTTATCTAGCCTGAATTATTGACCCCCGCGACAACTGCTGCAGCTGGGTGGAGGAGCTAACTGTGGATTATTTCCTTCACTCATTCATTTTTATGGCACCCGCGAATCAAATTGGAGCAATAGCGAAGTGTGTTTAGACGAACAGACAGCTCCGATCTGACTGGAGTAGCACGTTCTACTGCTCTACCAGGGGCAGTTGTCTTTTATTGCCCCTAGAGTAGCTGTGTATACAGCCCGGCTAATTGAGAAAGCAGCTTAGTTCTGTAGTGTCGGTGTGATTTAGCGCCTCGGTTTAGCCAGAGTTACCTTGAGATGCACTGCACTAGTGGTCCATGATGTCCAGGGATGTAGTGGTAAATAAAAAGGTGGGTGGATCATCATACGGTAAACAACCACCAAAACAATTACACTTTCAGTGTAAAAGCATTAATTTCTGATTTTTTTTTTTCTTGGAAAAAAAACAATCCTACTAACGTATATGAATTTGATGCTGATAAAAAGGCTTAGGCATGTTTACCCGCCACTGCATCTCTGATGATATCTCAGCCAAAACTACGCCCCAACGCAGATGAATAGCTCCCTTTTTTGCGCAACAGTTTCCTAAGATGGATTGCTTTCCATGTGAGAGTTTTGTCCGCGATGTTCCAGCTCCAGTTTCACGCTGTTTCAGAGGGGCTGGTGCTGCTGAGGCTACACTATGTCTGATTAGACCATTTGTCTTGGATGATGATTTGTGTCCCATTTAAATGAGCATTAAGGCCTGTGGTTTGCTCAGAGACAAGGGGCGGGAGATGGATGACACCCCGGAGGTGGCTGGAACACTGCTCTGCCTCTGCCTGGATTTGTCAATATGAGGGAACCTGTCAAACCAAATCAATAGTGGGAGGAGGGATGGTTCTCGCTAAGCAATAATAGCTCTGTCATTGATAAATTTCACATATTTCCTTCCAAATGTCAGCCATGGATTTTTTTTCCCCGCATCATTATCAGTTCTTTCATTTGGTATGTAAACAATTAACAGATTATGATAGCACGTCATCAAATTCCAATATACATTAGGCCTCAAATTTTACAGAGAAAATGGACACAAATGTTTGAGTTTCTAAGATTGTAAAGTTATTGTAAAGTTTATATACCAAAATATCCTACGCAGGTAGAAATAGTGTTACTTTGTAGTACTCATGTTTAAAAGCTGTGTGATTAAAAAAGACATTATACCCATCACCATTATTCTACATTACTACACTGATGTTTCTTTTGCCCTTAGTTATCTAACTAGCTAGCAAGGCTAGCGAACTAGCTACCTCACAAACTAGCTTGACAACAAACAGGCTAACACAAACCAATAATACTGTCGCTGGATGAGCTTTTTGGTTAATGTCAACTGAGACACATTCATGGATAATTTTGAGCATTTACATTTAATATTCCAGTGAAATAAAGTTGCCTCCACATGCTTCTGCAGGTTTGACAGAGATGTAACTCATGACTGGCCAGTTTCTGATACAATGCTTAAGGTTAACCTGCAGAATTTGTGCTCTGTAATGGATGCAATCAGTACAATACTTCAGTCAAACCATACTTAGTTAGAAGTACAATTACTGACTACAAAAGCTAGTCAATTGCAGTAACAAGAGGAACTTTAATATGCTACTTCCACACTTGCAGTAGAGTATGTGAGCTTATGACTTGTTATTAAGTTGCATAAGCAAGGAGAGATCCATATTTACTAGACAAGCTGACACAGCCAAAGAGGATCATGAGGATTTTATAACTGGTGTTGACTTGGCAGTCAAAATCGACACTAGAGACCATTATCATGGCAGACATCAATAACATTTTATCCAGGGATGATGCACTGTGAGCTGGGGCTGGTGTCAAGAAACTGACACCAGTGAAACCGAACAATTACAAGTATCAGCGTTGATGTTAAAGGACCATTCCAGCATGATTGGATTTTTTGGCTCATTTTTACAGGCTCATTCGCTCCCATTCAATTCTAATTTGGTCGGTTAAAGGTAATCCACCACTGTGATTGAGAAGCCAGCAATCCCGTTTTGCAAAATTGCATCAGAATACCAGGCTATAAACTTTAACATTTTGAAAGTTCACCGGTTTGTATTAATGCACACATTCGGGAACATGGCTAGAGACGAGACAGGAGGTCTTATACGGGACATATTCCAGTATCTGCTTGTATACAAGAAGAGGCAAGATAGCGATACCTTCCGCTTTTGCCTCTCCAAAATAAATCTTTCAACCAATAGCTAACGTTCTCTGCGGTTACATTAGGACCCGCCTCCTGTCAATCACAACCCAGTCAAGCCAACGTACAAACTAAAGCAAAACGCTTCCACCAGCTACAGCACTTAAAATGAAACAGAGATTAAAGTTAGATTTTACACAATTACGACTTTAATTTGCTTGCTTTTTGTTTCAAAATATTTACTTTTAAAAACAACTAAAATAAAGGAAAAATTTTCACATACTTCATGTGATAAAATCACTGGAAAGCGATCTACAGGGATTCAACACAGTAAGGGAATGCAGGAAATGAGTAAAAAAACTCCAATGATGCTGCTGTGAAAGTTACAGATGAGCAACATTGTCTAAAAAAAAAACGACAAGACGGAATCACACTTTGGATGCAATTTGTTAAGCTAAAAAAGTGTTTTGGATGAGGCAGGAACTCTCAATTCAGTCTCTCAATTCATTTTGGTCAGAAAAGAATGAGGAAAAAAAACGTTTCATCCACATTCAGCACATGTGGAAGCAATCTCTAGCATTCCAGCTAGATTAAAGCATGTTTGGAGAAGGCATTTAACTAGCCTCATTTCTGGCCACGGTGAATAGAGTTTCAAAGACGGTATAGATTCAGTTACTGTTAATACGGCCCTTCCGCAGGAGTGAAATACAGGTCAATGGAGAGAGAGAGGGCGAGAGACATAGAAAGAGAAAGAGGGAGCGAGAGAAAGAGATTAATGGAAGCAGGAAGAAATATGTTGCACAGTAGAAAGAAGTAAGTAAATAAGTGAGATGAAGTTCACCGTGTGAGGCAAATAGAAGTTCACAGAAATATCCTGCTGTTCCACAACTGGGATTTCTTCTCCCCCCTCCCCTTTGAGGTGTTCTTAGAAATGTATTCACTGTATTTATGAGCATCCTCGCCTGGGCAGATTTTCTCACTTGACACATCGAGGACACAGTGGTAAAAAAAAATAAAACAAACACAACAAAAAACACACACACAAAAAAAACAAAGGCATTCATGAATAACTGCTTCTGATTTTGAAATGAAGCTCTGTCCAAATATTCACTCTAGACTTTCCATTGAATTATCTTTGAGTTGTAGAAGTCTCACTTAATATGGAGGTGACAGTAGTTTGGCAGGGTAGAAACACTGATATAAGAAACTGATATACTTTTGTTAAAGTCCATTTTACTACTTTCTATTGCCCACTGATTTAACACAACAGTGATTCAACCTCTAGCCAGTTCATGAAAGCTTTTCCATTTGCGGTTCTAAACAGCCGGTGTCAGGTAGGTCTTTCCTGGGAGAAATCCTCTGGTGCACAGGAAGTGATGCGTTTTACTTTTCCAGTTTTGTTTGAAATAAATAGAAGAAGAACTGGGTAGTTAGCATGAGCAGCGATAAGCGCTTAGCACCAAAGATAGAGACAAAATAAAACTGAAGACTAGCTTAGCGCTAATTAGCTCACTACTACAACTTAACAACTAACGTTACTGCTAACATACAACTAGCAAGGCCTGCTACACTAATGGTACACCAGGAAACCAGGGAACTTGAAATGAATCTGCTACTAGCTAGCTAAACGCTTCCACAAGCTATTTGAATTGGAGAAATGTGAAATGTGTAGACACAGCAGCACGTGGAGATGCTATTAGTATTAGTATTATTTGTAATAGTGGTATTAGTAGTAGAAGTAGTAGTAGCAGTAGTAATATTAGTATTATTAGTAGTATGTGGGCTTTCAATGGAGTTTAGGTTTCCCATGGCTGTTTCAGAAAATCTGGGAGAACCACTGAATACTTGTCATTTTATAACCAGAAAGTCATCAAATTTCAAGCTTGTTTTTCAAGATTGGCACAAAATATCAGCTATTGGCAGCTTCAGGACTCAAAGTGCTGGTATCAGCCTTCACAAACCCACAACGAGAGAGAGCAAGAGAAGGAGAAGGAGATTGAAAGACATTTCAATTGCAGTATGAAACCACAGCCATCCCTTTTAGAAATCGGTGAATTATAACAGCAGAAATTGGACGTCTTTCATATTAGCTGCACTACCAACATCTACCAAGGACAGGAGTAATTTGCACCCATGATCCTCCTGCCTGACTTTGCTTTTACTCAGGTAATGACACACACACTTGCACACACACATTCATTCAGCTGTCTCTCTGCTCGCTAACACCGCAGCCTCTCTCCCCCACGCCGCCACACCCACCCACAGCCCATCGCATCGGCGTTGAATGATAGAGCCCCTCTGCCCCGCGCTCGCCTCCACCAGTTAGCTAATGTTTTGACTCCCCGACACCTTAAATCTGACTCTTAATGACTAATGCCGTCATCAGCAGCCCGGCTAATGACTTCAGTCCACCGGAGCCACGGATTAGGCCCTCGCAGTCGCAGCCCCAAATGAGTTGTACATGGTGTATATAAATATGCGCCGTGAGGAATATTAGCTGCTCTCAGCACCCGTTCGCTCTGATTCCATGAAAAAGGTAATGAATTGTTAATGGCGTGATTACTCGAAAATAGAATAACGAAAATGGAAAATGGGGCCGGCGTTATGGGTCCCACTGCTTTCTCCCCCTCCCCCTCGCGAAATGAAAGGCTATTCATTATATGTCAATAGTCCCGCGGTCCATTTGTCGAGCTCTGATCGAATGAGGAATCTCATTACGGAATATGAGACCCAATTATTCTGCCTTTGTGAGCTTCTGGCGTCAGTTATCATTGTTAACAAGTGTTTTTTTTTTTTTTTTACCCGCTCTCCTTTTGTTGTGGGTGAATTCCACTTTGAACATCTCTGTGCAATGTTTTGCCCACAGGGTGAAATAGAATAGTGACTTACTGTATATTTACTAGTTCTCTCAAAAAGGTGTAATAGATAAAGGGGCTGCTTATTTGATGCCCAGTACAATCCTCGACACTGAAGTACCTCTTACTATCTACATCCGTGTATTTATGAAATACTAGCTGAATGTTGTTATTGTATACAATCTTTTCCTTGCTTGCATAAGTCATTGTGGTCGCATCTGCTCTCCCACAGTAACTTGCATCGTGTTGCACATATAAGGCGTGATTGTGACATGATTGGACATTATCATCACTCATACCACTATCATGCATCACTGTTAGATATAAAAGACACGGACATGGTCATTATGTGCTATGAACAAAGCAATGGTGGAGGATTATACTGTATTACCATGTGAAGTATACTACGATGGCAGTTCTTGCATCAGATCAATGAAATGTGGATGTGTATATGGGTTACACTTGGGGTCGATATTGACATTTATTAAACTGATATAAGTGAAATTGATTTATTAACAATGGGATATCAGCCGGTCAGTGTTGTCCCACTTCCTCGATATGATGGATATGATGCAGTTTGTTTGATTTATTGTATTTATTGGAGAATTGATCAGTACTACACTGGTTGTCTATGGGAAGCCCTTAACCTGAATTGACTAATGAGACATGAATATATCTATTAGTAGTATCAATATTATTATTATTATTATAGTTTCAATGAAGAGTTTGGTCTAAATGTTGTTCTTGAAGTTTTTCCTCCCAAGAATAAAATTCTGGGGGAAACACTGAATACTTCCCAATATATTGGCAATCAGTGGCTTTCAGTCCAAGAACGTCGATATCGGCCTTGAGAAACCCACATCGGTTAAACCCTGTTGTGTACATTCCAGCCTCCCCCCGAGCAGTAAGCCGTCTCATTGAGCCCGAGATGGAAGCGAAGCTGAGAGGCTGACAGCAGACGCTCACCTGAGCCCCGGTTTGTCAGCGGCGTCTTACTATTTCAGAGGCTTCCTCAAACAGCCAGCCCCAGCACTTTCTCCGGGTTTCTCACTGCAGGCAGCTGCAGCGGGGGCTTACTTGGCTTTAATTAGAGAGAAGAAGGCCCTTATCACAGGACCAGCCCCTGCACTGGGCGCCAGGATCCTTCTCTGAATGTTTTATCAGACCCTGGGCTGCTGGGGGAGCACTTGACTGGAGGTGTCAAACAGAATGTGGGGGAAAAAAAGTCCCAAGGCATTGTGTATATCAGTGCTGGATGTTTGTGTTTGCGACTTGAGGTGAAGGGGGGTAGCTGGGAAGCATGTTTTGGGCTGGCATGTTTGCAGCTGCATTATGTACAATCCTACATGCATATCTTGCCATATTGCCATGTCCATATTTCAAAATAATATGGTATAGTTATTTGGCTGTGTGCATTGAACTTCCTTATTCATTCCAGGATAGAAAGCTGCTTAAATATGACCCAAAAAAAGTGACGGGAGAATATTTTTCGAAGGAGTGAAATTGAGCTGCGTGTCTCTTGTGAGTTTGCGCTTGGATTGAGACAACAGCTATTACATATTTATCCTTTTTAATTTATAATGGCAAAACCTACGAGTCTATCAGAGAGGCTGGTATTTTATGGAAAAGATTACAGGCAAAGAAGTGTTGAATCAATTATTTAGGCTAAAATGAAAAGTACAAAGGAGCCATATCGCTGCCTGCAGCGAGCTCGGGAAATTAGGTCAGTTTCATAATATTCTAGTGGGATCTAAGCTCTGCAGCTGCTGCACTGAAGGAGAGCTTGGAATCAGAGATGCCTTCCGCGGTTGGGGAGGATGAAACTGCAACTGGTCCTCCTATAAAATCATTTAGATTGATACGATATATACTCACTCGAGGGCATTAAATGTGGCTCATTTGGGTCATTTGCTGGTTTTCTGCAGCCACAAATGGTATCTTATGTACAAATGTAATGAGCCCATTACATCGGACTTAGAAAGCGGTCCAATACTGCTTTCTAATGATGATGCTGCTCTGTGTTATAGTTAACAACGTCAATGACATTGACACGAGCCAAGAGTCGTACTCAAACCGCGACGTCAACGAAACCCTTTTAGAACAATTCAAATCAGTTTTGTTGGAGGAAATAGATTCTCATTTGCAACACACCTGTGACAGGTTGCAGGTGCCCACATGGTAGAAATGAACCAATTATCCATTTTAAAGTGGCAATGTGAATTGCTGGAAAGAAGGGAGAAAGCTGCTTCAGTAATTCATTGAGATGCTACCTGGTAAAGCATTGATGACATCTGTGAACTCTCAAAAATGATTGGTCAAGGCAAGGTGACAGGTTTGTGGTGAGGTCGTTCGATATCATAAAGCTGTGTTGGAAAGTCCTTATCTCTGCTAGTTTCTCACCATTGGCTGGCTCTCCTGTGCCGTACTGTGGCTCAGGTTTCACAGGGATATGATGTGCCGTGGCCTGCCTGGACTCTCCCTCGGCCTGAGTCTGGCACTCTGCAGCCGGTTACTTTCACAACCAAAGTTTGTAGGCTTCCTACATTTACATCACCAAGAATTACAAGCAAACAAGATTGCAGCTGAACGGGGCAAGATTTCTATGTAAAAATCCACTAAATCACAAAGAAACAAGAGAAAAGCGTACCACCCCTCTTGTTGAGATGCCTTAGATTTCCCGTATTTGCCAAAATTAAATTCTGCTGTCAGGTATGGTCACTGGCACAAAATCTTCTCGGTGCCAGGAAGCGAAAGCTGGACGATGGCTGAACCTCTTCTCCTCCTCCACCTCCACCGGCCACTGAGAAGAATACATTTAGGTCAGAGGAGTGTGCAGTTTACTGTCATTTGACATGATTTCTGGGTAATGAAGTCCTTCAAACTTAGCCTTAGTTAGCAATTAGCAACATTACAATATTCCTGTCACCATATTTATAAGTAAAAACACTAAAAAAGAGTGATTCTCGGTACAAAGAGTGCACCAGCACAAATCAAGAAAGGTTACCCTACGTAATGTACACTACATCACTAAATGATCTCAAACCATAAACTAAAATTAGTATTGCCATCCCACACTCAGATACAGAGGCTCCCAAGTTTGTCGGAGGCTGAGCGCGCATTAGCAGTACTAAAGTTTGAGGGCAGCCTCCAGGGTCCCATGACTCGGCAGCGCCCGACATTTTTTT
Organism: Monocentris japonica; assembly: GCA_900323365.1. Classification (NCBI taxonomy): domain Eukaryota; kingdom Metazoa; phylum Chordata; class Actinopteri; order Trachichthyiformes; family Monocentridae; genus Monocentris; species Monocentris japonica. The sequence continues at coordinate 21,553 of OOFE01051258.1, read as the reverse complement.
TTTTTGGCGAAGGAAGTTCACATCTTTGTTTTTTGTTTTCCTTGCCATTTCGACCTTACAAATCAGTCATGTGGTCTCCGCAGCTCTTTTTAAAATTTTTTTTTACAAACATCAACGCCGCATACACAGTTGTCCGCCTCCGCCCAGCCAGACAATGCCAGGCATTGTTTGGATGTTATTCCAGAAAGACCTTGGTAGACAAAGAACATCCATTAACAGGAGGGGAAATCATTAACAGATTACTCTTGTTATTGCTTTTTAATGACGGATTGCACAATAGGGCACTATCAGCATTTGGCCTTATTTTTTTAAATAGCAAGCCTGAATTGTACAGGGCAGCAGAAGCAAGTCTGCCTCCGATTAATGCACAGCACCTCGTGTATGGAGGCATCAACAATATTCCAACCTGCCAGTCCAGCAGAGCAGTAACAGCTTATTTTTTTTCCTGAGTTATGTTCAGCAGTTTTTTCCTGTTCGACCAATTTATGCCTATTGATTTCTCCGGAGCCTTGACACACCCCGTAATGAGTATCAGGTGCCCAGGTCCCGATCCACATTGTGTTAAATGGCGCTGCTATACTACGACTATCGATGATATCTCAACAAACTCGCCAGGCCGCTCACGAGTTTTCCTCCTTGACATTTTACGGTTCGATTTAAAAAAAAAAAAAAAAAAAAAAAAAAAGTCAGCAGTTTTGAAACGGAAGGAAAGAAGTGCAAGACTTTTGTGTGTTTGTTGCTGCGTTGCTGTCCGCTGCAGCGTAGCGCGGCGTCACGTCAGCATTCGGCGAGCATTTTTTTCTTAAGCTTTTTTCATCAGTGTTGCTGCAGCAAGAGAGCAAATAAGATCTTCTCTGCCATCACTGAGCACAGTAAATATTTTACATTTTCATCCTCTGTCATTGAAGTTTATTCTGGGGCGTTGTCTTGTATGTTGAAGTATCATCCTGCAGCTGTTTTGACATCCCTCCTCCACTAAATTTGCCAGCCTTCCCCACACGTCTGACATAGCTGCCTCTGTGCATGTCAGGCTGATTTTTTGCGTGTCTTCTGCGCGGAACGGAGCCGGATCAAATCTACAGTATGAAATATGAAGTGTGTGTGAGGGGGAAACAATGGTTGTTGTTTTTTTTTTTATTTAACATTCCTTTTCTCATGTCCCTTCATTGCCTCCAACCTCCCGCGGGTTCCTGTGAAAACGGTCAAAATCAATTGTTTCCAGTCAAGTTGGATAAACGGGGTGTGCGTCGCGGTAGAACCGAGTTTTGGCAGATGACACAAATTTAGCCTTGATGCTCGCTCCGCCATGCCTGGGTGACGGCGGGGAGACGAAGATGGGCTCCTTGATGTGTTTTCAGTTCGGTGTCCCCCAAATACAATCAGCAAGGGCACAGAGCAGCGAGGGTGCCACGTGCCTCTACCCCCAGGGTGTGAATCTGCATGGAGATAATGTTGATCAAAGCTGGTATCGCATCCCCCCCCCCCACACACACACACACACTTTCTCTGAATGCATCAATCGCAGAACAGTTGAAAAGACTATCATGGATTTTAGTTGCAGAGGAATATTTGTGAAAGGGGGCCAGGATAAAGTGTGACAGCGGATGGCGAGGTCTTTTGAATGGATCGGTGACATCTCGCCACATGAGAGGTCACTACGGCCGCAAATCACTTTGCTTTGAAGAAAGATTGAAAGAGTGAAAAGATCCCGGTCTTGCTGCAGTAGCTATAAAACGTTTGGATAAAAAATTTTGTTATCCGTCTTATTGAACGTCCCACTGTTTGAATGATACTGCACCTGGTTATGGAGAGAGAGAAAGAGAGGGAGAGAGAGAGACGGATGAGAATGAAAGTAGATATGTACAGTTATGGTCATGATTATTGGCACCCTTGTGTTGCAGCCTTTGGCAATGATGATGCTTCAACGTTTCTTGTAACCATCAATAAGCTTCCTGCTCTTTTCTGCTGGCAGCTTCTCCCATTCTTCAACTGCAACCCACTTCAGTTCTTCAATGTTGATTCCTTTGACCAACTGCACATTTCAGGTCTCACCATTGGTTCTCAATGGGGTTGAAATCAGGACTCATCACTCCCGACGCCAGAACAGTCCAATATTTTCTCTCGAACCATTCCTGAGTGCTTTTGGATGTGCGTTTTGGGTCATTGTCCTACAGGAGGACCCATGACCTTTGACTGACACCCAGTTTTCTGACACTGGGTAGCGCGTTTCACTCCAAAATATCTTGGTAATCTTCTGATTTCATGATGCCCTTAATACATTCAAGACATCCAGTACTCGAGGCAGCAAAGCAGCCCCACAGCATTATGGGACCTCCACCGTATTTGACTGTAGGTAGGGTGTTCTTTTCATTAAAAGCTTCATTTCATGATCTGTAAACAAAACAATGATCTGTGTTGCCAAAGAGCTCTAATTTGGTTTCATCTGTCCACAGAATATTTTCCCAGAAGGATTTAGGTTTGTCCAGGTGAGTCTTGGCAAAGATGAATCAGGCCTTCTTGTGTTTCTCTTTCAGCAGTGGGGTCTTCCATGGCCTCCAACCGTAAAGCCCTTCTTGGCTCAGTGTCCGACACACAGTGCGGGCTGAAAGCATTACCCAGAGCTCTCTACGTCAGCCTTGACATCTTTGGAGGTCATGCAAGATGTTGTTTCAATTTTCCTCTTACCACCACGTCCTGGGAGATTCCATGAGTAGCAAGCTTCTTAATAACATTATGTACTGTGGAAACAGGAATACCAAGGTCTCTAGAGATGCCTTATAGCCTTGTGAACGTTTATGTTTGGTGAGAATAGTTTTTCTGACATCCTCAGACTCTTTTCTCTTCACCATTTTCACAGACAACCAGGGAAGAAGAACAGTTTTATCACTTTAAAATGGATAATTGGTTAATTTATACCATGTGGGCATCTGCAACCTGTCACAGGTGAGTTGAATTACACTATTCAATTGCATATGGGTGTGCTTGAACAATGGACTTAACAATTGGACGTTATTTCATACTGAAACACACCAATGAAGACTCCTAGCCACTACATATGCCAGGCCATGTTACTGTACAGGGATAAATAATGAGGCCATTCACTGTCCAAAAGCTGATCCCAATGCTGGCACCAGAGGAGGGCCACTCTTGCTGAGCCGGCCCGCCAAGCAGAGGCCTGTTGGCGGCTCAGCGGCCAGCGCACTTCCTTTAAAGGAAATTTCCAGCAGCTGTGTAAACCATGGGGGTTTATTCAAAGGAACTTCCCACTGCATGCAAGAGGCTGGTCGAGGGGAAGCAGGAAAAGTTTGGCTTGCTAGAGGGAGACCGCCTCATGTTAATTCATTTGACCGTGTAACGAATATACTGAATATACTAATCCTAACCCAAAGAATATGCAGGTGAAATGAAAAGTGGTCTATTCACATTCTGTATTTTCAATATAGTAGTCTGAAGGCACTTATTTTCCCTCTGCTACTCTGTTATGAATGGGACTTTCCTTTCAAAAGGGGCAAAAGACAGTAAAAGTTTGACATGTCTACAGTATGACAAAGTGTTACATACATACTTGTTGGCAAACCCATCAATTTCCTTCAGAGATGGGCTGTCCGTTTCAAATCCCTCCTCTCCTAAACCCTCTTGTTTATATAGTGGCATTCTTTCCAAAGGGGATACAACAGAACACATTCAATACTGTTTGTATCAACAGGACCAAACACAATGAGCTACAGCTGCAGAGGCCAAGATCAAGGTCCATTCCTGCCAATGTGTAAATCACTGGCAAATATTGACTGACCAACAAATGGCTGTGGCCCACTTTCACTTGCAGCCCCCAACATTTTACATTTTAAATAGCAAAGAGAAATACTGCATAAAATGCAGGGGTTCCCACTGTGGCCCTGACCTAAAATTCTGACTTTCCACAACTAAGTCAGGGTGCTTCCATGACCTGAAAGCCACCATCTAATGCAATGAATGTGTGAGACAAGTTGTAAAATACATTCTGCTATATTCATGCACAGTGACCCATTTGTAAAATTCCCTGATATTGCCAGACTTCCACAAAGAATTTATCAAATTCCCCTACTTTCCCTGTCTGGAATACACCTCTCTAAATCCCATGATAGCCACAAAAATGACTTAACCAGTGGGAACCCTGTAAATGTGTTTTGCAACACTTTCATCTTCCCCTAAAAAGTTGGTCCTCAATTAAAGAACAAGCGAACAGTATCTGGCGCTTCATCTCCTCTAGCATGACATGTGCACAACTTTGCCAATTACCCTGCTATTCTAATTACATGCTGCACACAAAATTGCAATATAACAGCTCTAACAGCCTCTTTCCTGAGAGTACACAGGGGGGGCTCCAGGGCGTGACCATATGAAGGCTGAACTCAGACAAAAGAGAGGGGGTTGGTTTGAATGCGTGGGCTCTCCCCTTCTGGCCCTGGACGCAGGTAGGCACCACAAGTCAAAAGCAAAGGCGGAAGGAAGTGACATCACACAGGCATTTAGTGTGACTTCCTAACCAGATACCTCTGGGCAAGACTTCTACAGCAGAAAATGGAAAAGGGCTATGGGCGAGCCTCCCCCAACTGTGCTGTTCAGGCTCCAACTTTGGCGGCATGAATGGAATGACAGGAAACCTCCTCCCACCCCACAATCCAAAAGGCACAAGTCACACACACACGCAAACACACATAGTGGTGGGGAGGTCCATGTCTTTATTGCTGAATGGCAAACATTTGTTTTAAATATGGTTTCCCAGAGTCTTTCTTAACGTACAAGATATGCTTCCCAACTAAAACCATCTATAATATGTTTCAGCAGCCAGCTGCTAGTGTTTTAAGCCATAACTGTTCTGTGAAATTCAATATTGCTGGACACCTGGGCATGTACAGTAGGAGCTACAGGTTCTACACGTCTGAATAACAGATGCAGATGTATCCACATCTTAAGACCTCTGGCAACAGCACATTTTCATGCAGATTTCAAGGATTCAAATAATAAGCAAACAGACTGAAGAACTATAAAGCCCCCAGTGTTCATTATCCCCACTTGAATAACCCATTGTGTCTTTGAGACAGAGAGAAAAAAGGATGTAAATGAGAGAAAAAGAGAGGATGTAAAAGGTGCTAAAAGAGAATCACTCACCCACAACCATGAGTGTGAACTCAAAGCCTCTCTTCACAGACTTTCTGTACACTTGGTTGGGGAGATTTGCAAAACCCACATAGCCCTCCAGGTTCTTCTGTTGCTGTGAACCAAAATCAAACAGAGCTGATATTTTTCCCCAATGGCAAAAAGACAAAATAAACAAATATCAAGCAATATGTACTTATTCCAGTAATAGGTATCATTGGCCTGTTCACACAGCAGGGGATCTGCAGGTTTAAGAAAGCTAAATTTAAGACTTTAATGCTGTCTGGAATTGAATTTAAGACCAATTTAAAAACCAAAATCAAAACACTAACGGCAGACATTCAAGATCCAGATCGCCATCAATAGCTAATCAATTGTTGCTTTGCCCAAGGCCTATCTGTCCACCAAACTTCATGGAAATCTGTTTATAGGTTTTTGAGATAGCCTGCTGACAGACAGATAGACAGACTACCTAGCTAACAGGGGCAAAAACATAACCTGCTTGATTGAGGTAATTAACAGATTTAAGAGCTTTTGGTCAATGGTGGAAACTATATGCTCAGCCGTAACACCCAGTTATTTTGCTGCTTATGCTGCAAAAAAGGCTCAACACAATGGTGGAAGTGAGACACAATACTTACAGCTGGTTTGGAGAGCAGGTAGGTTGTCATTTTGGCCAAAAGTGAGATGCAGGGACAGCGGTCAAAGGCCCAGGAGGCAGGAATAAACAGCAGAAAAAAGAATTATTAACAAGACATTTTAAAATGACAACACCAGAGGAATGGTAGTAATCCCTGTCTAAAGGGAATCCACCAAGACTCATTGAAACATTTGCTCTGATGTGCTATAAAATGCTGAGCTATCCTTTTTCAAATAATGGAGGGCATAATACACAGATGAACCATGAGTCTGGAGAACAGATTTAAAGGCCATGTCTATTTTACAAATCTCCAGTTGATGGACATGAAAGATCCAACAATATAGGGTTTTTCCCTATATATTATAGAAGCCATTACTGTGGAGTCAGCCAGACAATATTGATGTGTTGAATCACTTGTGTAGCATGTGAAGCCTCCTACAAGGACAGAAATTAGCAAGCGGACTTACAATGGGCCTACAGGCCTAATCACAACTCAACCAATGTTAAATCATTAGACGACTGATTTCAAGAATACTCAATGGCCATCATAGAGAGGTTGTTTACACCATAGCTACATAACTACAATAGCTATGGATAAACAAAGTCAGGCCTATCTTCAACCAGTCATTTCTCACATCTGTTTATGGGAACTGTCACCAGTTAATCTGAGCGCTGAAGATGATGCATCCTCCACTCATCAGACTAGCCCCACTGTAATCACACACACACTCTCTCTCTCCTGGCCATACTGGCTTACATCCCCACTTGAAAAACAAGAGTGTTAAAATGCATCACCACCCACAGGACGGGTGTCACGTACACCAAGCTGCGTAGTCACCGCACACGTGCACACGCGTGCGCACGCACGCACACACACACTCCTTCAGAGACCATCCTTTTCCATCACACTGCAACTTGCCAAATTTGGTTCAGTTTGATATCTGTGCAATAATAGGTAGATTTCCATCTGCCAAGTTTTGATTTGGCGGGAAGACAAGATGGCTTACTTATATTGATCTATTCAGTTTTACACTGTTATCATGATGAAACAAATAAGAACAGTGGCACCGCGTTTGTGGTAATAACACTTGCACTACTAAGAAATAAACCGATGTAAAGAGTAAGCAAAAAGGAGATATGTTACAGCTTCCTGACTTACTATCTGTGAAGCTTTACCCAAAGGACGTCACAATGTTTTTGAAGGCAACATTTGTGAAATAGTTAAAATGCCATTGCCAAGGCTGGAGCAAGCTTCCAGGATTGAAGAGAAAGCAAACAACTGTGTTTTGCCTTCGGTTTAACCTCCGACAGAGTGACACTGACAAATGAAATCGCAGGTCCACAGAGA
>OOFE01051258.1:0-14406 GCA_900323365.1 Monocentris japonica | reverse complement strand
CACAGAGACATGCTGCAGTTACAGACAGAAAATGCATGTTGCACTTTGTTGTTTGGTAAACTGCAGGAAGAGCTGTGGTGAGCTTGCCTGCCTCCGAGACGGTTTGTCCTACCAGTCCTGAGGCACTAAGTCTGAATAACACACTAGAGAGGACACCAATACTTTATGACAAATTAAACGTCTGACCACTCCCACGACCCTGCCATGGCTCAGACATTTCATGTATCATTCCAGACTGTTATGCTTCCACACTTCTGTCAATTTTCCCCTCACAAGTGACACAGATCTGATATTTTCTAACCAAGTGTGAACAGCAAAAAGCTGCAGGGAGTCAAATTTTTTCAATTCTGATCCGGACCACATGGATATGTGGTACAAAATCATATCTGAGGCATGCAACCTACATGGAACTTGTATTAACATTCAAATCACATTTTTTTTTATCATTGCCATGACAATGAGTAAATCTTAAATCATTCACCTGAAATAATTGTCATAATTCAAAACTCAAAGGTGCATACTGTTACTGAAATGTGTTGGAAACAAGCGGGAGAAGTGTAGGTATGAAAATAGATGTGACATTTTTTGTTATTGTTACTGTGCATGTGTGTCTTTTCCACATCGCTGTCAGTTCATACTGGTATTGGATATGGGTTACATCACAGAATTGATATGAACAGTCATCAAAAAAACAGATAGGAGCAGCAATTCTGAATTAAACAATTCTGAATGAGTAATGTGCACAAAACTGCTGTATAAGCATAGGCTAATAAGCTATCCCCTATTCATACGTTTTAAAAATGACAGGGCTACCCTTTCTTCCCCATCTTTACGAACACCTGAACAAACTCAGAACAGACTCAGCTGTGTCATCTCAGCCTTCCCCCTGGTATTTGACCACCATGCCACACTGTCTGGCTGAATGGCTGACCTGCCTATCTGTGCTATGTCAATGCACACTATGCAGCAGCATGCACAATGTCATTTGGCTCTAGCTGCAAAATACCACCCAATGTCAATGTTACTCCCATTCCATTAAAGCCTTAAGTGTTTAATTTCCCATTACATAGCTGCAAAGGTAAAAGAATGTAACTTTATCTGTATTCTGGGCCTGTGCCAGGCTCATGTACTTCCTCTTCTGATTCAAATGGGATTTCTGGAATTGGGATTTTGACTTATTCTTCACTATCCACAACCAGGGATGTAATGGAGGGTAAACCCACCTCAATTCAGTTTGATAAACATATTTGTAGAATAGTTTAACCAACTTTTTAGCTGACATAAATCATGACAAAAAGGTACAGTAAGTTACATCAAACTGAAGTAAGTTCTATGAAGGTGGTGTCTTTTAGGAGGGGGAAAGCATAAATCAATGCTTTATGACAATATAACTGATTTTGTCTATATTGGTGGTTGCTTTGTGATCATCATCAACTGGCGTTCATAGTTTATCCAGCTTTCTATTTACCACATGCCATGACATGAGTTGCTCACGCAATCAATAACGTTATCGATCCATGTGTGATTCCTAAAGAAAGAGCAATGTTTATATGGCTGTCACTTTCATCGGAAAGGATCTATAAGCTACCTATATAAACCTGGATGTAATACAATCTGACTAAAAAGTTTGCTAGCTAGGTATAAGTGGCTAACCTGTCTGACTAGCTAGAAAGCTAACGTTAACTTATTTAACATTAACCACGTATATAGCGCTGTCGTCCTCTCACTCCCGGCTAACGTTAATGTTCTGACCAAAAAGTGTACCAGGCTAGAGCGAATCAATTTTTGGTCATTAGCGAAGAATTAATAACTTTACTGTTGTTTTTTGTGCTGGGTGTGATTATAGCAAGGGAACGTGTTCATTTTCTAATAAGAAAACTAACCTAGCTACTCGCTCCTCGTGAAAAACACAGGAAATGCCAGTCTAACGTTATAACCGATACGTTCATTACGGTTTACGGAGACAACTGTAAGCCAAAGTCCGTTGAAAAATATGGAAGTTAATGCTCTCTTGCTTACTGGCACACGTAACTTACATAACTCGTAGAACATAACTTAGTTTAAGACTTTTAAGGACTCGATAGGAGCCACTTTTCGATTCGGCATACATCCAATACACCAAGCAGCAGTTTTTCTTCAATATAATTTGAACTTTTAGGGTTACTTCGCCCGTTATTCACACGATCTTCTTTCCACCAAAAATACGTAACGTTAGTGGTGGGCGGTAGTAACAATGTAAGTTAAACCAAGTCTAAAAAGTGAAATATTTTGGCGATTACGTGCCATTTGGTGGAACGTTTCTATGCCGGATGCACCAGAAGACCATAATGATTTGTTAAATTTCTCAAGTCTTGTTCTAAAAGGTGTGTACGTGTGCTTATAAGCAAGGCAGCATTAAACTGCTAGATTTTCGCATGGAGTTTGGTGTGACAGTTCTCCATACGAGAGAGGACGGCACGTTATCGGGGCTAGGCTAATGTTAACATGGGGTCATGATTTTCGAGCGGGTTCTTAGCGTTAGTTTATTTTCAAACCTTTAGCTGGCGTAGGAAACTGTTCAACAAAACATACTATTCGGAAATGTATGGTCAAGTATGAACAGAGATAAAAACAGTTAAAAAAAAAAGAAAAGCAAATACTCATGAAACTCACCCATTATGCTGCCGCTCCCGTCTGTTTCACTAACCAATCTTTCGCCGTTCGACATTCCCTCTCACAAACTCAGTACTCAACTCAGTAAAGTAGTCGCCTCGTCAGCTACGCAAATTATTTCACGTAATGATAAAATTACACCGTGTGATTGACTCAAGTACGTCAGGGAAAAATGCGTACAGTCTCTTTGGAGAATACTAAAGGCGACACATCGCGAGATTTTAAACCAGCTAAACTCAACCAGCTTAAGTCTATGCATGTATTTATTATACTAATAATACTACTAATAATTATATACCAGGTAAATTCAACCGGGAGGAACTTTGCCAAATGACTAGAGTTTTCTGATGACAACTGACGACGGAATTAATATGGGACACACACACACACACCGTTTGTTTAGCCTGTGACATGTCCTACTAGAATAATACAGTAGAGCTTGATTTGCAACATGTCTTTAATTTTATGAGGGTCTGAAAAATTAGTGCACACCAATACTCTGAACTGTACTGCACACTTGTGCTGTCTCTTGGGAAATGAGACGGACAATTGTGCCATCTAGAGGTTATTTGTATTAGATACAGTGCAAAATCCACTTCTTCAGGTTCTTCTGGAGGCTTATGAGTCTCAGGGGGTGGAAAGAGTAGCAAAATATTCTGGTCAAAAAGAAGTACGGTCACTTAGACAGACTTAGAAAATTATTAAGGTGCCTAAACAATGTAAAGCATGAATCAACATTTTTCTTCACCAAAATACTCTCACATTGTTTTCAGAACTGTACATCTAAATGGACCAAGGCCAAGTTTCACTAAGTTTCATAATTGTTTGATTTCTGGTGCAATGCTTTTGGAGAGCCTACAAAATGTATTCTCTGTAATGGATATTATTAAAAATATAGTCAGGAACAACAGTTTATTCACAACATGTTTAAGTTAAAGTAAAATTACTGACTTCAAAAATAATCCAAAAAGTACAAGTAAACAAAACCCTACTCAATTACAGTAACAAGAGTAATTGTACTTCATTACTTCCAGCCTTGGTCCCACTCCTATCCACCACACATTAAGTGATGACGGCTTGTGAATCCCAAAGCCTGTACATGTTTCCTCTGTCTGTTGATGTACGCCCCTAAGAAGTGAATAAAGTTTATGAAAGTTTAAATGTTTTATTTTTATTTAACTTATTTAAACAAGTCAATTGATTTTCAACTGCTATAGCTCAGCTTTTAAAGTGACTTTTCCTCAACCCACTTTCTGTACAAACCAGTGCTGTTAGATTTCCAAAATCATGCACAGAAATAGTAGTAATAATTACATTCACCCCCTTCAGTTGACAGCTTGCTGGTATTCAGTTCTGTGTAATTGCTCCATAAGGTTTACAAGATCAAAACTTATAATACAGCAGGGAACCGCTCAGACGTTCAGCAGTGAGGTGTCTGAAATCATTTGATAAGGAAGGATAAGGAATTTATGAAGTTTTGTATTTTGCACAATGGCATAAAGTCACAGGCTTAACAGGATGTGAACATAGCTGTAGCTTTAGGTCGATGACGTTTCCATTCCTTCTTGTGAAAGGGAATACAATTTCATTGAAAAAAACACTTGACACTGTATCTCCTACTAAATGGTTGTTAGTCTTATGACTATATATTATATGGATATTGAAAATGAATATTATATATTGTTACTCTTGCACAAATTCACTTTTTATTGTCATGTCAAAATGCTTCCAGGCAGCTGTCCCTCAAGGTGTTTGGATGATCTGTATGTATCAAGCACCAACACAAGAGACTGACAATTTAGAGAAAGGCATTACAAGTCCATGTGCTTCAATCAAGAAATAAGTTGCATAATATCTAAGACTGGAAGCAGTCATGGGGAGGGGGTGCAAGTCATAGGTTATAGGACCATAATCAGGCCATGAACTGAATAAGAAAACCATTTGAGAAGCAGGTTACCATTGAGGTTGTTCAGCATCATGAGTTTGGAAACTAACCACCAGGGTCAGAATATGAGGACTTACATAAACAATATATATATATATTTTTTTTTATTTAATTGTTTAAATCTTAATTCTATAGATAAAATTGTGATAGTTGATATTGTTCATCTGGACAAAAAAGGGGATGTTTTTAAAATTATTTTCACCAATTTTGGTTACACTATAAGCAAAATACTATCCCCTAATTTCTATTGACTGCAATTGTTTATGACAAAGAAATTCAAAATATTGGCAAAAATTCATTTTCTGATATAAGTTGCTGAACATTACTCCCTGTATTTTCATAAAGTTTGGACAAAGTGAGAATTTGCATTGAGTGTGTACTGTAGCATTTAAAAACCGAATAGTAGGATTGTTTGTCTACGTCTGACAATTTTGGTTTACTTTAATAAAAAACTGTGGGAGGTCTAGAACTTAATTATTTTTACAATTTCTGAAAAAAACAGAGTGATGAACTTCATAATTTCCACTTGGTAGCAGGGTAAAAAATATTCCTCTCACATGGGCTGACATCCTCAGAAAATTGCATACCTGTAGCACATATGGCTGATTTTTAAGTTTAGACAGTTGCTATAGCGCCACCACCAGGAAGATTGGTTGTGTATTAGAGTGCGTTGTTCGGGCTATTGTGCAAAGCTTTGTGCAAAGGAAAGAACTAGGAGAAGTAAAGAGAACAGGGAAACAGAGAACAGGATATGCCAATTAAGTGTTCGAGTAAGAAATTGAGACAGAGCTTGCAGACCATAAAAAGAATCTATCGGCCATGTTTCATGGTTGTAAACCATGAAAAAGTCCAATAAATAAAAAGTTGTGAACTGGCATTTGAGTTGGCCAAACAAAATGACATTGATGTCCCTACAAGCTGGATCAGAGAGGAAAAAGCAGGAAAAGTGTTCATTTGTAAAATAAGGAATAATAAATCATCATTTTCCTGGGAAATACCTTCCATCACCTTGCAACTGAAACTAGCATATAGAGAAGCACCCACAAAATGACTATGTGGAATGGTTATTGTTAAAAAAAAAAAAAAAAAAACAGTGAAAAAAAGTATCAAAAGCATTTATTTATATAAAAATCTTAGCTTTAATTTGTTATGTTAATCTCAATGTAAACTGCAATGGTAAAATAAAGCATAAATAAAAGATAAATAAACATTTTACCTTTTCTAGGACGTGATTGGTTCAACAGTTTCAAATAAGCCTTGTTGAAGAAAATTGGCCTTTGAGGTTGTAAACTTTAAATAACTTTAAATAAAACCTTTAAGAAGTTAGTATTGAAGTTGTCTTGCTTTGATATAGAATTAGATACGGTGAAAATATTCTGTTTTACTTCAACATAATCACTGGCACAATTTACCCCATGTGGCACAACTTGTCCTCTTCCCATGCTCAACTTACCCCTCATCTGGGGCAAGTTGAGCCAAGAGACCACTTTTTTTGGCAAGTCATATTTTCAAAAATTCCTATTTTAGATCTAATGTGATGATTTCCAGGGATGCACAACATCCTGAAATATATGTACATATCTTAGTCAGAGACATTACTGTCATGCACTCACTATAAAGATGCCTCAAGTAAAAAGTGGCTCAACTCACCCTACTCTCCCCTATATGGATTTACAGCAGTGTACATTGTGTACAAACGTGCATTGCATTCACAGGGTCAATTAGATTTATTCAGCATCTGAAAGCATAAGAGACACAAACCGTTCTCTGCAAAGGCAGCCAATAAAATCAATGTACAGAACCCTTAACAGCCTTACTGAGCAGCATATTCATGACAGCCTCTGGCTCTGAAAATGAAATAAAACGACAGTATGGCAGAGTGGAGAATGAAAATGTCGCTTCACATTGCACGAGGCAGCTGATCTGTTTCATGCTGAACACGAGCTTCCTGTGTCTCTCTGTGTTATTGAATGTTAATAGTATGGACAATTAATTAAGATGCTGTCTGACTTTGTTACTGTAATGAGACTGACTGAAAAATTGCTCACTGATTGCAACTGACATAATTACACTGACAGTCAACAGGATTCTTGGGGATCTATTTACAGCCCGCAACACAATGTGCCATTCAAAGCTGAAATAATGCCTTTAGTTTCATTTTAGAGCACCATATCAGTTACAGATAAAACCGTGTTAAAGATTTTATTTTTGATAATTGGAATACAGAAGGCTGTGCGTTTGCAGCTACATAGACATAACACTGTTAACAGTATTAAAAGGGGCCTTATTAGGGTATTTGGACTGAAGCTGTTGATAGCCAATACTTTGAGCCAATATTCAATATCTTAAAAATTGACCATTTTATTAATACTACTACTATTACTACTGTTACTTCTATTACTACTGTTACTACTACTACTACTACTGTTACTACTACTGTTACTACTACTGTTACTACTACTACTACTACTGTTACTACTACTACTCCTACTATTACTACTGCTACTATTACTACGACTACTAACTATGACTACTACTTGTGTGGAATCCGATCAAAATGTCACATTAAAATCCAAGTTCCCATAGACAACCAGTGTGGTGTTGATAAATTCTACAGTAAATATGTAATCAATCAAACTGCATCATATCCATCATATCAGAACACTGAACCATATCAGATTTTTAACAAAAAGTTAAAAAAAATATTGGCCCCATATATCAGTCTAACTATAGCCCTAATATGGAGTTTGGGCAGGGGTCCCATGTGATGCTGCTTAGTTTGGTTGTGAATAGTAACAGAATTGCATGATAAAACATTGACACTGAGGTTGATTGTCTTGCTGAGAAATTGGAATCTGAACGTTCTTCTCATAGATTGTCATTCAAATTGAGGGGACAGAGTTTTCATTCAGTCTTTAGCATCCACAGGCGATTTTGATTTTAACACTTTCAAATGACTCAACATATGAAAATGCTTTATTCAATTTTATTCTGGTTTCAAATGTATGAATTTTTGCTTGGAAATAAATAGTCGCTTGCCTCTGTTTTAGTCAACACTCTTCACTGGTCTCTGTTCAGCTGCAAACAAATGTCACATTGCCAATTCAGTGTGGATTTGCTCAGTGGTGATTTTATGCACCGTTTCTATTTACGATTGCTTTCTAGCGAGGGCTTCGGTGTGCTTGTGTGCTCATGCATGAGCTACATGGCCATGCAGTGTAGTCAGTATGTATGAGGGAGTAATGATTCCTTCTGGTAGAGGAACTGCTTGTCATCCTCAGTAGCCAGTCATTAGGGAGGATAAGAAAGTGCCTCCCCCCCCCAGTGCTGACATAATTCATCAATGCATCAGTGGGCATTATTTGTTCTTATAAGCATGGTCATAAGGTATTATGAGTGCAATTACAAAGTGTTACTGTGCAAGCAAGTAGTTTTTTTTACATTCAATTATTGCGTAGAATATATAGATATTGTGTTTGAACTCTTTTTGATGCACATGTGAATAGATTTGTCACTGCAGCTTATATCTGATTCCATATTCCGCCAGCATTACTCCCTTTGATGTTTCCCTGAGTTAGACATTAAAAAGCCTCGTTGTCATCATTTATTTCCATCTGAACGTATCTTTCTTTTTCATCCTCCATCCACCACCTATACAAGCCTATGCCACGACAGACACCAACGCTTCTTACGGACCTGGCGATCCAGTCCACATCAAAAGTTACATGGAAAACACAGAAGCATGGAGCCGAGATACCTGGAGGTGCTGAACGTGATTAAAGAAAAAACAAAGGGTATCCCTTGAATAACGAATGGCCTACTCTGGACTTCTTTAAAAAATAATTGAACACATTCATTTGTGGAGATTTATAGCATCTTCTGCCTCTTTATTTTCACCTTGAGGCTGTTATACTGCAGTGTGGGAAGTCCAATTACTGAAAAGTGAAGATTTCTAGCCCTGAGGTTGGAAACACGGCTTTATCTTCGGATGTTATTGCCAAGACCACAAGGAATATAAAGCATTCAAGATCATCCATGGCAAGCAGGCATCCACATACCACGACAACAATTTAATGAATTCTGTTAGATTTCATGCTGTGAATAGTGGTGTTTGTGAGTTCATCCTAGCTGCAGAGTAAATATTAGCCCTTACTGTCATAGGTATGCTGTGGGGAGTGATTCAAGACCAGACCGGTAGCTTCAGCATCTCGCATTGTAAAGCCTAGTTGTGACAGATATCCCACTGCTCACGGGGGATAACCAGAGCTCGGGCGTCATCCTGTCTGTTGCCACGTCTTGTTGGTCCCTGTAGCAGTGCGAGCAATATTCAAGCAAAAACAATTCAGCCTGTGAGCATTTACACATGGGGAAGTACGTGACATGTTCCCATGGCATCGCTCGAAATGAGTTAGATTAGGAAATTCATAGATTAGGAATGGATGCATGAAGATGAATTTGGAAGCCTAGCAATATGCAGTAAGTATTAGGCTGTTTCACCTAAACATCGATATATCATTGTCAGATTAATTGTGATACCTCGGTATAATTACTGTAAACAAACGAGACTATGATGGAGACAATTGGTAGCCTCTATCTCATGACAGTGGTAGTGGTACTTTGGTCTGTCACTCTAAAGAATACTGTCTGGTTTTCAGGTGACAAAGAAGTCGCTCGCTGTTTTTCTTCACTACAGGTTGACACAATTGAGGTGGGCTCAACAACTAGCAGCCTCGGTGACAGCGATGACAATGTTGTGTTATTCCATCTGATCTGACAAGATTTCTTTCAGAAATTGCCAATAAAATGAATCATACTTAATTGTTAGATAAGGTATTGAAGAGCAATATATATCATGTTTCCACACTGTAGGCTAACCCTGCGTTCATACTTGTTTCTTTTCAACAAGTTTTAAAGAACTTCTTAAACATAATGAAGAACATGCAATCACTTGACTGACATTGATTTACAAGTATAGTTTTACAATGTGGGTTGCTTTTGCTTTTACTTTCATTGTCAAGGTGTTACAACCAACGACATGGGATGTTACAGCTGATCTTGACATGGGGGTCGATTGTAGCAATGTGACTTTTCCACTTTAAACAAAAAAACCTTAAAAATAAGATAGTTTGAAATATTCAGTTTTTACATATGGTTAGTAGACAGATGAAAGTATACTATATTAAAAGTATGCCTGTCTAGCTCTAACAGCCATTGAGTTACAACAGGAAAAACAAAAAGCGTTACAACCAACCCCGGTCTCCCCTATTGTTAGCCCTGTTTCTCAAAATTAAGACATTTCCCATAAAACCCAGTGCTTCCTGTCTGCCCCTACCTCTCCCTGGTGTCTTTGTCTTTACTGAAGAGGATCAACATGTTGGAAATGATTTTCCCATCAGCCTTTCCCATCAGAAACTCTGAAAGCTTTAGCTCGGTTAGCGCTGGAAGAACATTTCCTGCCAAATCGACCCAGTGGCAAACAATGTAAAATACAGTGTAGAGACTGGTAGAAGCTGTCAATCTTCTCTGCATCTTGTTATTAGTTATTATACTAACATCGCAAAAATAATGTAGGAATGATTTATGGATGTTAAAATCTTACATTTAGCACCTTTAATGATGCCAGAAGGCCTCATGTTTGTTCAGTTTGCAAGTAAAGACTGGAGGAATCTTTTACTGTCATCTCTTTTAAGATTTTCTTTGCACATCTTTACCTTTATTTAACAGTAGACAAAGACGGGAAGGATTCGGGTACAAAGGGTACAAGGGTACATGGGGATGCACCCCAGCCAACCGAGCCACCAAGAGAGGTTTTACTCATTCTGAGGTTTAACCACGAAAGCTCTCAGCTAACACGTTGCCCAAATCACACATGAAAGCAAAAGGATTTTTCCATGTTGTCTTCTTTGCATTTTTACAGGCATGGACTAAAAGTATGCAGTATAGCTGATGACTAATACACCGAGACTCAGAGAAGGAGAGATGGAAATAGGAGTATTGTCCAGATGGTAGCTGTCGGAGCAACTGTCTGGTTGCTTTCTTGCATTTGCTCAAATTTGAGAGAAATTGGCAGTCTTCCTGTGGCTCCTCTGTCAAAACTTGTAACTTTACTGCAGAAAAAAATATGCTAAGGACTGTAGCTTCTGCTGAAAACCCCGGGAATTTCTTTGAAAACCGCCAGCCTGCAAGTTAGAGATTTGGTGAACTGGAAACAAATGAATAAACTTCCAAGATAATAGCACGAGGCACCCACTTACCGGGAAGCACAAACTAAACGAAGAAGCTTTTACTGGACGTCGGCTTTAATTACTCCGTTAGCGGATCAGTCGAAGTCTCTCCCTGGAAACACACATGGTCTGGAGGGTTTTGAAGATCCGGATTTAAAGCATTGCCGCATCACTCTTCCAATTTCTCCCTTTATTGTTCCTCTCCCTTCAATAGCTCTCTTTTTCTGAAATTTCAAAAAAGAAATGTTCGGTCCACCGCTGAGGATTTCCAAGGATGGGATGTCAGATTTATTTTTCAGTGAGCTGCTGTTCACTTTTATGTTTTGTTTCAGCATACAAAAAGCAAGAAGTTTTGCTCAGTAGTTGTTTTTTCTTTTCATGAGTCATCTGTACATGCGCCAGTTTTACCTCTCGAGGGTCAGAGGGTGAATCATTGCCAGATTGGCATCAATATTTCCCGCACACGTCACGTCCCTTGAAGAGTCATGCATTTTTTACAGTAACAGTAAAGGGGAAACAGTTGTGCACTCAAAATGCCTCGCACAGTGCAAGTTAATTCAAAGTTGAGCTGATTTTTTTTATTTATTTTTTTAATGAGGTTTCGCACCTCTCAGTTCATTTTCAGCCTCGGGGGAGTCGAGGAGATGAACGTCGAGAGTGTGAGAGAAACACGCGAGCGTTGCCAATCATCAGGTGTGAAAACGGGCTAAAAACAGGCTTTTCCTTTTCCGCCGTGCCATGCTCAGGTTTCCTCCGGGTCAACCCACATACAGTACAGTGAGCTCTCATGCAGGAAAGAAAAGAAAACAAAACACAAGAGCCTCATGACCTCACACGCAGGAAGAACCACATGTTTGGTGTTTAAAAACAACTACAGTAGCAGCAGAGGTAAAAACAGCACCGTTGTGGGCGTTGCTGTAGCCTCGACTTCTCCGACTCAACAACAAAGGTGTCCACAGGGCAACCATCGCCTAGGTTTTATATAACACATAACACCGACACCGGTTCATGACGGGACATCAGAGGTGTGACTGAAGCCTGACTACAGGAATGCACCCTGAAATGCACACCATGCCTTCAAGGTAGAAAGTCATCCACGTGAGACATGAACGGGAAGCGTTTTTTTTAAAAAACAACTGGGTCAGTGGATGAACTGCAATTGCTCAATATGCTTTATGGCATTTAAATAGTGACAAAGAATATAGCCTATATGTTGTGACGTGTTTCTATCTGATGTCTTTTTCAGGATAAAAAAACCTCCTTTAATTTACAATCCCAGGCCCTGCAAGCTGTCAAACTTAAAGGAAATGAGTTGGCAGCATTTAGACCACCCACCACTAGAAACATGCGCCTATGTGCCTATTTAGATTCTTCATGTGCTCATGGTAGTAAAGTCATCATCACTCAAATGACATCCCGGCAAAAGCGGACACCCTAATTTACCTTTATTTATTTTAGTAATCCTAGGTAGAAAATCCTGCTGCTGACAGACAGACAAAACAGACTAACTAACAGGGGTAAAATGAAAATAATGTGATTTATTACTGGTGACATACCTGGGGGCTACTGGGATATCAGTCTTACAAAAAAAACAAAAAAAAAACAAAAGACTGCCTAAGCCACAAAGTGAATCAGAAAAAAAGCTCTCTGTCACGCACTGACTAACACAGCAGGAGCAATGTTGTGCCAAGCAGCGGAGTTATGCCGGGTAATGAAGTTCAAGGCTTTTTGCGCCACTACCCGTATCCATGGCAACGAGAAACATGTCAGCGCATTCCACCACATGCAACGTGTCTTTTTTCGGTATTATATTTTGTGAAATTGTGATGATATTTTAGGCCACAAATAGCGAATTTAGACTCATTGCTATATTTTTAATCTGCCTTTTATTCACGCAGACACACAACACTCCTATTGTTAGAGATCCAGACACCATTTAAGACCCACTCTTTATTGGAAGTTTTAAGACTACAGATAAATGAAACCTTACAAAGTTCAGGAAATGTTTTCTTCTGTGCCACATTTTATAAAGACGTACAGCACCTACCACTTCTGA
The DNA here is from genome assembly GCA_900323365.1 of Monocentris japonica. Taxonomy (NCBI): domain Eukaryota; kingdom Metazoa; phylum Chordata; class Actinopteri; order Trachichthyiformes; family Monocentridae; genus Monocentris; species Monocentris japonica. The sequence goes on along the minus strand of OOFE01051258.1, from coordinate 1,529 downwards.
GTGGTTTCTGCTAAACCTTTAGATTCTTCTCCCTTTCTCTTTAAAGGTAGTCCCAGAAGTACATTACATTACAGTCATTCAGCAGACGCTTTTATCCAAAGTGACTTAAAATAAGTGCATTCAACATAGGTAGGCACGAGAACTACTAGTCACCAGAAATCGTAAGTGCATCTCCTCCCCAAACAAGCATCTAAGAGCATAGTAGCAATAGTAATCCTCATTATTTGCAAGTATCTGTAATCAGAGTACATTCCTTTTTTTTAGACAACATAACAGAATACCGTTAAATTTGTATGTATTCAGTAACACTTGAAACCACTTGAAACACATTTTTCCTCAAGTGCAGAAACGAGCAATAATATTTCAGCAAAACATGAGGAGAATTAGTTTGACATCCCAAGTGGCAGCAGCAGATTAAAAATTCCCCCCAATTATACTGCTTGTACGTTATCATTTTACAAATGAGACATGCGACTTGAGTTGATTCACAGTTTACTGGGTTCTGTCCTGATTCTCAGCCCCTCATGAAGGAGTCATTATGAGAGCCCAGTGATTTGGCCACAAGGAGAGGAAATTGCTTTCTTCATTACATCACCAACATCAAAAGATTTCCAGCTGGTTCATATCGTCCCTTTCGTAAGACAGACTAGGGCACCATGCTTCTGAGCTGCCCTTGTTTTATTATTCTAGACACTGCGGAAAGGCAGAATGCAGCAGAGGCAATGAATTGATAATGGTCGTGTCAAAAAACAATACTCTTGCGCACGGTCCTGTCAGACGGAATGAGCAGAAGCAGAATCTGAGACCACAGAGCAAATCAGTGTCACCATGAAGCTGTTCAGACCGATGAGCGTCACTTGACCCACTGAATCGAGGCTTCTGCCAGCAAACAAGGATTACATCCTGTACCTATTGCCTAAACCTGAGCTCAAAGACTTTTATCTTTTGTCTGTAACAGTGACAAGATTGGGATGTTAACTGTTTTACCTAGTCGTATGCAACCCATTACACCAATACTATTCTTCTGGTTACTTTTGTTTCTGACCCATATTACTGAGTTGTTGTGTCCTCGGGTCCACTGAGCAGGGCCTGATGTCCCTTCCTAGGTCTAACCTTAAAGGAATACACCAGGTTTTTGGTAGATTGTCCTGTTGGTCAGCTTACCCATCATCCACGTGTCCCAGGTAGATTGTTATCACTCCACATAGCGTATGCTAAAGTGTTAGCATGGAGCCTACTATCACTCAACATAGTGTATGCTAAAGTGCTAGCATGGAGCCTCTTATCACTCAACATAGTGTATGCTAAAGTGTTAGCATGGAGCCTACTATCACTCAACATAGTGTATGCTAAAGTGTTAGCATGGAGCTCTATCACTCAACATAGTGTATGCTAAAGTGTTAGCATGGAGCTTATTGTCACTCAACATAGTGTATGCTAAAGTGTTAGCATGGAGCACTGGAGCCAATGATCTTCTGGGGTCTTATGGTGTCTATGTTCTCATCAATTAACCAAAATGTGTTGTATTC
>OOFE01051257.1:0-35622 GCA_900323365.1 Monocentris japonica | reverse complement strand
CAACTTTGACAAGGGCCAAAATTGTGATGATCTGGGCAATGTTCTGCTGGGAAACCTTGGGTCCTGGCATTCATATGGATGTTACTTTGACACGTACCACCTACCTAAACATTGTTGCAGACCAAGTACACCCCTTCATGGCAACGGTAAACGGTAGTGGCCTCTTTCAGCAGGATAATGCGCCCTGTCAGACTGCAAAAATTGTTCAGGAATGGTTTGAGGAACATGACAAAGAGTTCAAGGTGTTGACTTGGCCTCCAAATTCCCCAGATCTCAATCCTATCGAGCATCTGTGGGATGTGCTGGAAAAACAAGTCCGATCCATGGAGGCCCCACCTCGCAATTTACAGGACTTAAAGGATCTACTGCTAACGTCTTGGTGTCAGATACCACAGGACACCTTCAGAGATCTTGTGGAGTCCATACCTCAACGGGTCAGAGCTGTTTTGGTGGCACAAGGGGGACCTACACAATATTAGGCAGGTGGTTTTAATGTTATGGCTGATCGGTGTATGTTGGTATACTCCTCGACAGCTGAATACATTTGCGGCAATAAAGTCTCATAGATTTTAAATGATTTATTTATCTTGTTAGTACAGTCATTATAGAATTAGATTGGAAGACAGAGACAATAGCAAAAGTATGTATTAGTCTATATTAGCTATTAGCTATCCAGTAGCTGCTGACAAGCAGTTTCAGTGCTACTGAAAAGAAAGAGAATCTGGAGGTGAAGATGGAGGACATTTTAAAACATTTTATACAAAGTAGATAAAGGGAAGAAAATGATGAATTCAGCTCTTTCATAAGAAAAACACATTAATTTTCACCGTAGAACATCTAAATTGCATTTCTTCCAGTGGAATCCATCTTGGAGCAAATGCATGACTGGAATCAAATGTCAAGATACTATAAATAGCAACTGAAAAAAGCAATAAAAAACATCTAATTTCTGGCATACATGATTGTAAGGTTTAATGTAGTCACATGGCTAAGCATTAGTTTTGTGACTTGTGACAAAATGACTTGATTTTGATGAGCCATTACCTCTTTCAAGAGCAGCAGTGAATACGACAGACCCCTTAGTGGATGTAGTCAGTGAATCTTTATATACCAATATTTAAAAGTCAAATCTTCAAGGAGTGAAATGGGTACTTCAATACATAAAGTGGAGAAATAGGCAATTTTCCTTCTTATATGGCACAGTTCATATTTTGAGCTGTCATTTATACCAATCTGGTGCTCCATGAAAACAAACTAAGCTTTGCAAATACTATTAGACCCAGGCGTGGCTCTGTTCCGAGCTTTCTGCATCAGGAGAATTAAAAAAATTCAGCAACAGTAACACAAGATCAGAATGTATCTAACATCACTCTGAATCCCCTTTTGGAAACTCAGGAAGCCTTTGAAACACTCGCTTATAGCGCTTATAATAAAAATAATTGTTTTGCACATTATTGTGGCTGCATATTGATCAGTCCAACAAAGAGCTTTCACGACCTGGGGCAAAAATATGGTTCAGCTTTCCATTTTTAATGACGTTCAAGACTGAACGTATGCACCCAAACCTAACAACGCGCTCAAGTTGTCTTTGATTTATTCAGAGTGGCTTATTACTATTAACCAAATACAAGGGTGTAAAGATTGCTGTTTACAGTGGAGAGAGTGCTGTTATTTCTGCTGTTTAACCTTTATTTAAAGTAATAATCTGTGACATTTTCATGAAAATATATACTGTATTTGTTTTGCTACTCTATTGCCGATTAATATAACACAATAGTGATTCAACCTCTACCCAGTTTATAAAAATGTTTGCATTTGCTATTCCAACCACCTGGTAGGTCTTTCCCAGGAAAAATCCTGTGGTGCACAGGAAGTGATGTGTTTTACATTTTCAGCAGCAGCAACAGCGGTTTGTTTGGAAAAAATAGAAGAAGAACTGGGTAGTTAGCATGAGCAGCGATAGCCACCATGGCTGAACAGACAAAGAAAAGAGCACCACCTCCAGAAACTCAAACTTTATCAACAGAAAATCCAAGGAAAAATAATCAGTACAGGACACACTGTTTGATTGACAAGTGATCTCTGGGGAGGTGCAGTGCAAAAACACCACAGCAATGATAGCTTAACACCAAAGATGATGCCAAAATAAAAAAAACAAGAAACTCGCAGATTATCACTTTCACCAAGGCCTATGAAGAAGAAATTCTAATGACTGCCTTGCAAAAAGCTACCTGGCCGTGCTCACCTGTAGATTGTGTACTCATTGGGAGGGCCTGAAAGAGGGTCACTCCCATTCCTCTTTCCAAAGTTGCCCGTCCATAAAACAGTGTCATTGAAGATCACAATGGCTGACAGAGAGGGAAGGCTGATGGGATTGAGGCTCTGGCGAAGCAGTGTATCTACCTAGTAGGGGACAGAGCAGGAAATGATTCCAAAATAAATTCCAAAATAAAATATAAATTCATTTTAGATTATTTTTACTTATTATTCATTGCTTGATATTTTAAAAAAACATCTAAATTTTACCAATTGTAAGTACATGTTACATCTATTTTCAGAAAGTTTATAAATTCTAATCCCTATTCTACAGCTCTGCTTTTGCATGATATTTTGATGGTTTGTTTGATCCTACACACAGTCATCTATTATAGAATTAGTTCTGGATTTGACAGGTCAGGTTGTGTGAGGTCAGCATGGATAGTCATATGGCCTCTGTTTTTAATGAGCTTTCATTTTTAATGAATCGCTGACTGGAAACATCACAGTTGCTGCAATTAAATGTACAGTATTGCCTGTGCCTATCCATAGAGTGTGACAAATATTTTTTTAACTGTAAAATCTGCTCTATCTTGCCTGCGGCTACAAATAAATTACTTCCTACTGACTTGCTTTATAGGCAAAAGCATCTGAGGATCCGCAAGGACACAGAGCTGGTCTGAGTTTCGCTGCTACACTGCACATCATGAACTTGAAAATATCAAACATGGTAAAGGGCAACTGACTTGCAGACAACTTGCAACCAATATTCTTTATGCCAAAGCACACAGCACAGTACTGTTAAACTGTGTTAAATGTGTGGCTTGTGGCAGTAATTAGCAAAAGAAAACCTCTCATTGTCGTGAAAGTTAAACAGCTCCTATGAAAGTAAACATCTGCCCAACTTTAAATTAGAGAAACAGCGTCATGCTGGTATTCATCTAACCATTCAACCACAGAATACTGCTATGTCCTCATTACTGACATGCACCTACTCCTCTACTTTCACATTCTCTTGTGAGCACTAAGTTGTTGATGTTTCATTGTTCGTGGTTTATGAACTGTGAACACTGGTGCTCCCCCAGACAGAAACAGGACCCTGTCACTTTCTCATTAACTATATCTTCTGTCAAGCGTAACTACATTTGGTGTGGATTATCACAGCCAGCCTGTACATTTCCTCTGACTTTGGTGGACGTAAAGGAAATAAAACCACAGATTTCAATCTGTACAGCTTGCAGGACTTCTTACCTTTTCCAAGGCCTCTTTCACACTGGAAATAGGATGTTCTAGTGGGAGAGGCTCAGGGAAGCGGGGACACATCCTCTCTGATTTGGAATTGCGACCCATTGCTTCGTCTGGCAGCAGAGGGAAAATGAAACAATCAGAGATCAAGAGAGGGCAGAGGGAGCATTTAAGGACAGGCTATTGAAATTCCCACTTGATATTTGATATAATAATCTATGGATGGCATGATGAAAATGCTAACACAATGCAGCATAATTGACTGGCTCAAGGCTACATTAATTTTCCCTGCTTCCTGATGAGCCCCGTCGATCTCAAAAGGATCCAATTTGATAGGCTGTAATAATATAGAGCTCTGTGATCAAAAAAGACTCATTGCGGGGAATGAGGACCAGGCTGTGTCCGTCTGTCTGTCTGTCAAATGTGAAATCTCAGGCACCACTGGTGTAATTTTGATGAAATTTGGAGGGATAATGTATCTTCGCACTATTCCAAAAAAATAAAAAAATTGACACTGATTTGCCTAATGGAGGCACCAATGGCCCCATTTTGATAAAGCTTGGAGCGTGATGCATTTCATCAGTTCTGCTTGTGACATTGCCACAAGTGGGAGGGGAAGAGTAATATATTAGATGGTTTAATACTAAAAACCCTTGCAAGGTTGTTAAACCCCCGATTAACTCTATCCCTGTCACCCACGCTTTTACTTTGTTGCCATGTATAGTTTCCTGTTCCTGGTCACTGGGGGCAGCCAGGATCACAGGTATAGAGAGGTGTGGCCTCAAGAACAAAGGGGAGAGAATTGTTTGGGGAGAAGAGGGGAAAAATGCTTCTGGAGGTTGACAGAGGAGCTCTGTAAGTCCTGGCTGTCTACAGTTGAGAAGAAATGACATTTAGCTCCTTTTTATGGTGATCCCTCAACCATATGACGAGTAAAAGACTTCAGTGAGTTGAGGACCATGACAATTGAGGGGAGGTCTGGAGATCAGCTCTAGGCCGGTCTACTAATCCCCAGTTCTACGTCTGGTGAGTTTGATTCTTTTGGGACCTTTACCTTTTTTTTTTTCAATGCCTTGCTGTTCCTGATTTCTATTTTTGCATTTTGAAGGGAGGATATATATTCCATTTTTGTTTTTGGACATTTCATTTAGACTAAATGGACTGTATAAGGAGGCCTTTTTGGACTTGGATTAACCTTGCACATTCAAGTATACAATGATTCTCTTGTGAATTTACTTTGTTTTCTTAATAAATTGTTGGGTTAGCACACATTTAAGTTTCCATTTGGGATGTTCCTTTGTTGCTGCCAAGAGGGCCTTAAATTTGGCCTTAAATCAAATTTCCTCATTCTAACCAGATCTTAGTAAATAGATCACAGTAGCACTTGAACGATAATAGTAACTAAGCTTAAAACTTATAAAGCTGATTGTTATATGCTGTTTACAAAAATACACTAAATGGCCTGAAGGGGGAGCCATAATTAATGGCAAAATTTAAAAGCCCGAACACCTACACATATCAGCCACAACGTTAAAACCACTGACAGGTGACGTGAATAACATTGATTATTTTGTTACACTGGCACCTGTTAAGGGGTGGGATATATTGGGAAGCAAGTGAACAGTCAGTTCTTGAAGCTGATGTGTTGGAAGCAGGAAAAATGGGCAACTGAGCGACTTTGGCAAGGGCCAAATTGTGATCGGTGTATATTGTTTTGACAAAATTTGGAGGGATGACACATTTTAGCACTCTGTGGCATTTGAAAACATTACACTGATTAGCCTGATGGGGCACCATAATAAAAGGTCAACATTTCAAACTTTGAAAGGCCATGACTGCTACACCATCAGTCTGATGTTTGATGAAATTTGGAGGGATGATGCCAATCAGTATTGAGATTGTTCCAAGGGGTGCTTGCATCATTTGTGGGGGACGATATGTTAACTTGTTTTAAAATTGTGCTGTTAATCGTTTTGTAAGAGTCTCACTGTTTCAAATTGTGAATCTCTCATTTTTGAACAACAACAACGAAACTCAACTTAAGCAAAGAGTACCAGTGAAACAGTGAGATGGCTGCTCTTCTCCTCAGTAAACACTGTGAAGACTGTCTTTAGAAGTATAATCCATTTCCCACTTGCAAGAGGAACCTACAGTAATTGGATTTCACAGTCTCACCTTCACGACAGCGTAGGAGGCTCGGACATTCACCTCATTTAGCTGGGAGGAAATAGTCTGTTTTGTACTTTTGAATTATTTAAGGTGGCAACAGAATGTTAAATTGTGACCTAATGATAAAATATACATGCTAAAACAGTACACTTTGAATAATGGAGAATGAGTCATTGATTCATCTATCATATCTGACACTGTGGTCATGTGAAAACTTCATAACTCCAATTTTCTTGGGTTGTGAATATTTTCTGACCTCTTGGTCATATGAAACCCTTTCAATACCCACTGGATAAACTCTTGATGCATGGTCAAGCAAAAGACAAGGCTGTTGTTCTTAGTTCCTCAGTTAGCTCAGTTGACATTTTGGAGATACAAGTTTTTTTTTCGATTTTTGTGACATCATTCCTTTTTGTTTGTGCCTCTTTGTATCACCCATGACATATGGCGCTAGTCTTACCTGGCAGTAACTTTGGCAGTTGGTACTGCCAGAGGAAGCATCCCGTCATAATCAGTGATAGCAACAGGAAGAACACCATGCCCAGCTGGGTCCATTTCACCTTCATCCTCTTGGCTTTAGTGAGTCCGTCTAATTTAACAGTAGCTGCAGGAGCAGCCACGGCAGGAGTTGGCTGGAATATAGACACAGGCACACACACACACACAAAGAAGGGGTTAGCAGTAGGTGTGCAAAACAGGATGCAATCATGTGTACCACGTTAATTTCTCAAAATTTCCCCTGTTCAGATATTCCCTGCCAGTTGATACAGTATGTGAAGAGCCCCGTCACCTTCTTCAGTATAAGAATGATCACAATTGCACTCAAGAGTACTCACCACCTGATGCTAATATTTCACACGCAGGAACAGCATGGACTGGACTACCAATGAGAACCAATCTCCTTAACACTCAACATTCTAACCATCCACACAGCATTAGCTCTACTGTGTAAATCATTTCCAAAGGCAGTGAGTGGACATCCATGGCAGTTTTCCTGACCTGGAGGAAGGCACAGACAGACATTTTTCGCACTGACTGTGCTGTAATCCCGGGCCATCAGCACTCACAATTCAATTTCCTCTCCTACAGCCACGGGCCTCTGACATCATAATCCCCAGATTTACTCCACTAAAGCCAAGCTGAGCGGGAGGGGAAATCTTAATCTCTAATCCCCGTGAATCAATTCAGTTCAGTCCAGTTTCACGTGCTGGAGCCCACCAGTGTGTCGCCCCAAGCTGACAAAGATGGCACCCACTCAGCCAACACAAGACAGGAGGGGGTGGGGTGATGGGGTGAGTCTCTGGCCTCTTAAACATGATCTGAAAAGTGAACTCACATGGGTACACCAATTTTGGATCAAGTGGATGAGTCAACGAAAGAGAATTTGGGATGCAGAGAGGAATTTAGATAATGACAAAGGATCGGAGGTAAATATCTAACGCTGTCCCTAACCACTCACTCCAATAACCAACTGACAACCAACATGCAAGCTGCACAAAAATACTACATCCTATTGGTTTGCGTGTTTTGTTTAAAAATCAGAATTACTAACCACAATACATTTATTTTGGTGGTGCAGAGACTTATCAACAGCATGCACAGCAGCATACACATAGACACATGGTAGAGGGAAAACACACACCATAGACAGCAGGCTATACATGTCACTCTAGAAATATACAATACACATTCAATCACTATGTACATTCAGGCAGCATGCCGTACCACGTGGCTGAGGATTTGAGATCAGATGATATAGTTAGTTCTGCTTGTGGTGAGATGGACCAGTTGTGTGCCAATAGGAGCACTGGAAATTTGGATTATCAACAAATCTGGCAGCAACTGGAGAATATAAATTGAAAGTGTGCTTCTTGTGATTGCATTTTCAAAATGTAATGTGGGTTAAAAATGTCACTACAGTACAGTAAATGTCAGTTGCAATTACTGTCATATCACAATTACTAGTTATAACAACTGTCAACTGATGTCCTGTCTTTGTCACAGATAAGACATACAATTAGCACTGAAGCACATGCAGCTCCTCCTCCAGTGTGTCCAATAGATGAGTAGAACATAAATAGCACTTTCCCTTCGTTCATTGCAAATGTGCCTTGCTCTTGAGTTATGCCTCTTTCAATTCCTTTGGTGTAATAACAGGGAAACTTTAATAATAAAGTGACATCTATTGATTCTGGCTGGGAAATTCTCTCGCTTTTCCCCTTCCAAAGGGAGATCAGAGTCAACTCTTGACCCTCAGACCTCAAACCTCAACCTCAAAGTCTTGCTCAAGGACACTTCAGCAGGGTGTAAGCTTGCCGACATGGGGCCTTGAAGAGCTGAAGGGTTGAAGGCTCTCTCTAATCACTAAGCCACCTTGACAGTCCTACAGTATAATCCTTATCGTAGCGGCTTAAATTGATAAACTAACGATCTGATACCGATGCTAAATGCAGCTCCTGTCCATCATTGGGTACATCCGTCCACTTTCATTCCTTCATTCAACTTAATCACAAGATATTAGTGGTTGAAATGATCTAAAGCGCAGTAATGTATTTTGATGGTTATGGGTATAATGATGCAACACGGCCAAATGTGTGAAAGCAGGCTGCAGTTGATCCTGGTTGCATAACCCAATGATAGCTGGGGAGCACAGCAGCTGGTGCATTCCACTACAGTAAGGACACAGATGAGCACTAAGGCAAACATGGACACACACACACAGTAGGTGTGAGTGTGCCTTGTATGTAAGTGAAGTGGATGCTTTTACCTGAGCTTGAACCCCATCCACTGAGGCTTCTCTGAGGACTTTACTCCCCGTCTTACCCATGGTTTTAGGGTGCAGGCTGTAATATGAATAAGAAAAAAGATATTGTAGTTTTCTTTCTTTTTCTTTACTGAGACAGCAGACACATTCTTAACCCCATTCTTGTAATGTTACTGAATACAACTCCTGTCTCTCCTAAGGTATATACTTTTCTTTCATTCCATTATCATCAGAGGATAGTAATAGGGAGCCTAAGCGAAAGTTAACTAGGCCCCCCCACTGGTTTACTAGCGGCTAGGTAGCTAGCGTGATTTTCCATAGACAAGAGGGGACACGTCTTACAACAACGAAACAAAGCAATATAAGTTATACACATTTCTGTAATGTTTGTTAAGGAACGTTGTGTGCAAAAGTGTATACTTAAGGTACAAATAACTCAACTTCGGCTCCCTATCGTGGCAACATCTGTAAAGTGTGCATACTGTAATGGACAGAAAAGGGGAGATGGAGGGGAGAAAGTGGTGGAATCGATCCTGTTCCAGTTATAAGAGTTATAAGTGGTTCCAGAGGTGGGGGTCTTAAGCACCTTCTCTGAGTAGAGAGCTCATAGATCAAGCCTATTAATGATCAGAATATAGAGGTTGTGGTGACAAGTTTATGGGCCAACTGTGTGCCTGAGAATTGGCAAGAGCAATGATGACAACGAGAACGCCAGCAATTTGGATCACTGTCAAGCCTGGCAACAATGAGAGGTACCAACTGGGAAAATGTGCTGAAAAGTGGTGTGATGACTCGAGATTGCCTTCTCAAGATTCAATATGGCTTAACAATATCAGTAATGTTAGTAATATAGTAATATTAGTGGTTATTATTAAAAGGCAATTGAAATATTGTGCCATCTTGGGCTTTCCAAGCTATTGGCTTTGTTTATGCTGATTCAATCTGAAATAGATTGACTGGGCTTTTGATACAAGGATTAAAAATATGTCATGGCAAGTATGGCTTCATTCCAGCAGAGGTGTTTTTAAGTCTCTGCTGTCCCTCTCCAAGTCAAGTCTCAAGTCCTGATTTCCGCACCTCACGTCGAGTCCAAGTCTTAAGTCTCTAGCTCTGCATTGCACCAAAATAGATGTTTATTAATGTTTACTTTTATTATAAAGTTGCTGAAAAAAATCCATAACAAAACAGAATGCATTCATAGGCTTCAACCATAATCCCACTTCACATTGCAATTCAGCAAAAGGTGTAAAAGCTAAACCAAAAAAAAAAAACATAACCTTGTTAAAGGAGAACATCGAATGTCAGTCTTTGTTATTGCTCTTCACGCTGTTCACATTTGACACATTTGCATCCAATGTCCAGAACAACCTTTAACAACCTTTTGTTCAACTGGAAAACATGCACTGTAAAAATATCATCTTCCAATGAGATGAGATATCTTCACTTGTTTCCAATGTAGTTTTACCTGTTTTAATAATTCTCTTGAAGCAAGTGACAACATCTTGAATAAGGCAGATCACTGCATGTGTATCAGGATAAAATTCAAGAAAATTCTTCAAACTATTTATTTTGCAACAAGTGAAATTATCTCACGCAGTTTTAAGACTCACTACTGGACTAAATGACTTAAGATGGCTTTTTTTGCAGTGTTAACAGGCAAAGCATAATAGTAACCACACAGTTTAAAAAAAAATGCCGTTGCTATTAAGAGACATTCCTTATGCAAGTCTGACACAGATCACACACACACAATGCTCTCTTCCTTCTAATGGAAGTGGGCACAAGGTTGCATTGCAATTAACAAAGAAGAGGTGGAGGAAGTGATGGCAACAGTAGCCAAGATCATTTTCCATGGCACATTTTCACATTCCTGGAACTGCTGCTCTAATATAAAATGTACTTTTGATGTAAAAGCCTGACAAATGTTGCGTGATAATTTCAATAGGTTGGTTTCTAACTATTGGAAGGAATTGCCGTAGGAGTTCAGAAATACATATTGGACTGTCCAAGGCAACAAGAAAGGCATGCAAACTCTCGCACTGGGTGGTATTCCCCTTCACAAGATTCTCCTCTAAAATTAAGCGTGTGAAAGAAACATATTACATACTGGCAGAAAAGGAAAGGAATAACCAAAGATGACTGGGGCATAAGACACCTATCTGCGGTAACTACAGAAGTAATAGTTTTTTTTTTAAATTCAGACCACATGAAAACCACTTGACAATTTCCCAGTGGTTTATAACTGTAAAGTATCACACATTACATTTATGATGAAAGTTGATTCAATCAGTATTTACGAAGGTGCCATACTACTGTTCGGAATTTCTTGATCAGAACTACTATAACATCTGGGACTGTAATGTCTGGGAGATGAGGGTCTCTATAGGACCACTGACATTTGTGTTGCTGCCATTTGGATCCACCAATATGCAAAGTTGCCTGCTACAGCTTTAATAATAATAATCATCACAATTATGTTTGTATAACATTTCTGACATACAATTACAAACAAAGAGGCTTGGCATGTCTCCACAGGGGCTGAACCCTAAATCTCTCAGGGCAGACACGCTACCACCAACTACTGGGTAACTGAGCTAAAGCAGGTCAGGGGCTCGGTAGGCGAAGGCAGTTCTCAACTCCGGTCCTCAGGGCCCAGAGTACTGTTGGTTTTCTATTCTGCCAGGTAACTGCCTTCACCTGCTGTCCCAGGTCTAAATAGTCTTTTATTAGACAGCTGGAATGTAAATGACCTGGTGGTACTCTGGGCCCCAAGGACCATAGTTGAGAGTGACTGAGCTACACACACACACAGTGTTCAAGGTGTAATGAGTCTTGAAAAACATAGCCTGGCTTAGCAATAATTAAAACTTTTACTAGATAACTACAGGGCCACTGAGCTAATGCAGACATATTGGAACTGGAGTCTGACCCAACCAAAGAATGGACAAAGGCAAAAAAAAAGTTCAAAGAATTTCAGTGAAATTGAAGACCCTCTTAAAGCAAATTGTGTTAAAGTACCCTATAACTGAGAACAAACAGCATGAGTCAGGGGCAGAGTCAGGAAGATCAGCCCACGACATCTCCAGCAGCAACCAGAAGCAGCCAGTGTCTCTAACCCAGGCAGCTGGACAAGGGGGAAAAAGCTTACACCACACAAATCTCCTGTTTCACGATGGAAGGTTCCACATGCCAAAAACCTCAAGGTGATAAGTACTTGTAAGGAAGGAGGGATAGGAGTTCCCCTTACTGAGTCACATGAAAGCTTTGGCTGAAGCAAACAAATTATTGCAGCTGCATTTTCTTTGTACATACAGAAACGGTCACGAAAATGTATGTCATCAAAATCATTCAGTGGGTTGCTCCTGTCTATAAGCAACCTTCTTTCTGGTCTTGGTCGTGGTCTTTGATCATCATTGAAATAGTCAAGGTAATCCATTTTCCTCTATTGTCAAGATGAACCTTGAGGCAAACAGCCTTTAATCTGAAGTTGAACCTGCCTCTGGCCAGGTTTAATTTAAGCCTTCATTTAGATCTGGATTAGCTCTAATCTTCCTTCTGGAAAGCCGATTGTTTAAATCAAGACTAGGGCAAGTCTGAGACTATTTTAATCCATGTCTGAGGAAGCCATTTCAATAAGTCCAGGTTTAAAATGTGATTTAGTCTATGACTAGGCTTAATCCCTGTACGGGAAACCGACCCCTAATCTACTAACATAATCCTTAACATAAACTAAGCTAATTTTCCCTTCTCTTAAACTTAAAATAGTCTTAAATGAAAAAGCACATTTTCAGTTTCCGCTTTCAGATTTCTAATTTAAAAATAATGTCGACTCAATGTACTAAACTGACTATTGCAGTTATATCACATTGCAGTTATATCACTTAATATTCTTGTGGGTAGTTTTGTAATGTTTTGACAAATTGAAACTGTTCAAATTCTTTTTGTGAGCTTCTTTTGATTTTCAAATGTAGACCAATTGCAGCATAGCGAGTAATCACCTTTCCTTAGCCATATTTCTTTAGCATTGTCTTATTCTTTTCTTTTTTCTACATTTTGAAATGCTATGCTATAAAACTATAAAACTCTTCGTACTGTGGTGGTTGTAGTGGTGGTATTAAAATATGTCTTTTTTCCTTTTGCATGTTGCATTGCATTTCTAATACCATCTTGCACAGCTCTAGCTGTCCTGTCCTCAGGGATCCTTCAGGTACTGCCTCATCAATAATGTGGCCTACATGGCCTACTAGACTCTGCTCAGTGACTACAAAAAAATAAATAATGGAACAGCAACAAATGAGATTCTTGCAGAACATAGATCATTAAAGGAAAATTCCACTCTTGCATACTCTATCACTGTTCTATATAATCAATATGTGATGTCAAATGCATTCAAGTAGTTATTTTGTGATTAAGTGTTATAATTTACTTTATTTGTTGTATTCATTTTCCCTCAACCTGCGTCGTCTACGTGATTTCCTACATTTCCCAGAATGACTTTCGACAACCTCCAGAGATCAGGCGTGAACTGTAGGCAGACTGGCCAGTCAGCACAAATGTATGTGCATCAGCGGTACCAATTTGTCTCCAAATGCATTGGCTGTCAACAAATAACATCTTCGATTATGTTTCAAAAAATAGCTTTTTAATAATAAAGTTACCAAGGGAGTCTGAGAAGTCGCTAAATCTAGTGACAAAGTCATCAATTTGGCAACACGGGTTGTAGGTGAATGGAGTAAAGTGAAGATGAATAGGGCGTCATGTTTTTTTTTCCCCCAATATATGAAATTTTTAACTCGGAATTCCAAATTTTATTTTTTTTAAATATTTTTATCGGAGATTTTAAAGTAGCTTAGGCATACCGTTGAGTGGCAATGGAGGAACTCTTTAAACATAAACTTTCTGATTAAACAATAGATGGAAAGTAGTCGTAAAAAATAGTAGTAGTAGTGAAAAATTTAATGAGAGGGAAGTCATTTAGCCGAGCCAAACATTTAATAACAGGAAATTATATATCACAGACTTCTTATGAACTGTGATGCACACACTCACACAATCACACTCACTCTCTCACACACACACACACACACTACAAATTATTTGCTAGTAATTCTAATCACTGCGGCTGCCTTTACTAAATCAACCTGAGACAAAGCCTGGGTGAAGTTTACCTGGGTGTTTACCAGGCATAGGCCTTGAGGTTCAGGCATTGTTACATGATGTTTTCATGACTGATATTAATTTGAACAGACACAGTTTTTAAAATTGTGTTAATGTAAGAGAAAGAATTTATTTGTTCCTGAAACCAATTCCAAAATAGAATTTCATTAAAACATCTATCTGAGGCATGTTTAATAGTTCCTCCATTTCTGCCACTCAGCTTTCAAGCCTCCTTGCCTTCATGTTTACCAAATTAAAATCTCGCAAACACAAGATTAATCTTGTAAATCCATGTTTACGGATTAAAAAAACTCACAATTTTGGGCACATTTTTGAATTGTGGCTGCATTTAGAACTTATTTTTGTTTTTTCATTTAGCACACCCGCGAAGCTGATGCCTCTCCATTTTGATTCTTGACTTATGTGAAAATGTAAACTAACTGTTGCAGTACCCACATGAGCACCGCGCAGTTAACTGGTTGGAGATTAGGAGATGTTTAATCTCGGTGCCCATGTGAGCCCACTTACCACGATCAATACACCAATCATAATTCTCTCTGTGCCCATGTGAGCCCACTTACCACGATCAATACACCAATCATAATTCTACAGTTTCATTTTGTTCTAATTGGTTCTAATCTTTATGCTCCCGCCAGTTAAGTTACTTTTGATTTTTTTTTATTAATGTTGATAAGTGTCATGCTTTGGTGCCCCTCTCAGATGGGCAAGTGGGCGGGTGCCCCCGGGTCCTCACCCGATGTCATATATGTTAGATCCAGCCCAGGGTAGACTAAGTGGACAGCGCTAGCTGTTGTCGTCAGTGAAGAAATCGTAGTGTCCCTTGTCACGGGGCTAACCCTTGTATTGTAGAGTAAGATGCGCACCCACATACACTAGCATCAGCACACATTTCCTTTTTATATCTGACGGCACAAAGTTAGTTATCAATTATTCTCTGCATATTGGACAAAGTAGACACATGCATTTGTTTTCTGCTATGGTTATTTTTTTAAGAAAATGTGTTTAACAAACCTTGAACAAACTTCTTGTCTCCTTGTTTTTCCCACACTGGATTGTTCCTCTTCCTTAGACACAGACCAGAACCAAAGTATCCATCGTCTTTTTGAAAGGGGTGTCAGAAACATACCAAGTGCAGTAGGATATAGAGGGGGGTTTGTTCAAGATAATGGGAATAGTCTTATTTAAGTACCCAGTGGATATATTTTCATTTATAATATAAATATTAGATTATTGTTGTATATAGAAATATTAATAAGAATATGATTGACGACTATTGCTATTGTTAATTGATTTTCTGATTTGGTTTAGTTTATCAGAGGAGCTACAACTATATATAGTAGCTCCTCTTAGTAATGAGGGGTCTTTTCTTTTTGGTGCTTGAACCTAAGACCACTGCTGCCTGAAGGGTCCTGTCTTCCAGGCTTTAGCCTAATGGCCTGCATCCAACAAGGTGTCTAGTAATTGAATTTTTGTTTATTTCTAATATTAACTGTGTTGTAAATACATTATTGGTTCACTGTAAATAAAAGCACTGAGGGTTTTTGGCTGAAACTGCTGCAAGGACTGGTTTTACTTTTTCCAACGCACAGCTCATCCTAACATCCCATATGCAAAACACAACATGTCTTGTGTCTGTGCTGCATTATGTACTATTGAGGATACTGTCTGTGGTGTCTCTTCCTCTTCTAGGATGAATTTCTCCCTGTACAAGAGTTGAATGCCAGTGCAAAATGGTGAGTCTAGAAAGAAGCCCTTATGCTTTGATTCTGAGGGACTGACACCAAAACCTGATGTTTATGGTTGATGTTTTAATTTAGACCACTTAAGTCTTTCTCCTATCCAATGTAGCTGCACTAGAAAAATCTTGACAGGACATCACACCATCTATTTGACTTAAGGCTACTTACATGTATAACTTAGACATGACTGCATCATCAGCTGTGGGTTTTACATCAGCTAGCAACATCGATAGCAGTAGTAGAAAGACGGTTGATGAATCAACTTTATTTGGCACTAACACACGTATGCATGCAGTGAATTTGTTTCTTCGCGTACTTCTGACTAGATACACACACACATCACCCCACACACATGCACTTTTCCAGGTCAGAGGACAGCGCAGGCGTCAGCTACTGGACAGTGTGCCTGGAGCAGTTGGGGGTTAGGTGCCTTGCTCAAGGGCACTTTGGCCGTGTTGGTGGGCACCGTAGCTGTGGCACTAGTCATTTTTCAATCACCAGCTCACAGCTGGAATACACCCTCCTGGTGGTGCCAGGGATCGAACCAGTGACCCTCTGGTGATGGGTCGGTCTGTCTAACCACTAGGCCAACCTGCCGCACTAGCTGTTGCCATTTTTTTTCTAGGCTCCCTTCTTGTGAGCCTAGAAAGAAGCCCTTGCGCTTTGATTCTGAGGGAGTGACACTAAAACCGGACTGTAGCGGGCTCACTACTCCTGGGGATAGACAAGGCACAAAGAGGAGAGTTCACTCGCCAGCAGACTGTTTTATTTGATGTTACAATATGCAGTAATTCAGCAGCTTCTGACGGTCGCGTTTCAGCTCTGCCTCCCCGTTTGGCGTGCCTCCTGCCAGTCCCCCCAGGTCAGCTGCTGAGCTCCAAAGCTGCCATTTTTTCCAGGTCAGCTTTCCAGCTCCAATTCAACTGGCCAGCTCTCCAGGTCAGGTACACCTGTTGCTGGTCAAGTGCCCTATGTCCTCTCTGTTCTCTCCCAACTGAAAGATAAACAAACACGTTAAAAACCCTTCCCAGCTGCACTTGGCCATTCAGCTTAACTGGCCGCAGACAGTGCCAGACACAGGGAGAACCAGCCCACTAGCTTTATTCTCTCCTGCATCCAGTCCACCCCCCCATCCCAGTCTGCCACACTGACGTTTATAATTGATGTTTTAGACTGCTGACATTTTTTTCCTATTAAACGCCATTGTAGCTGCACTGAAAAAATGTTGATGGGACAGGACATCATGTCGTCTACATTTGGCCAGTTATCCAGGGCAATGAGAAAAATACATGTCTAAACAACATAATGGACCCAGGAAAACAAGTTAGATCACCAATAGCTGTTTTACCAGTGTTTGAGTGGATCTTTCCTTTAATGACTTTGCAAAGTCAATGTACTGTTGCATATCACTTAGGTGGCCAACATTATAACCGTTGCGCACTTAAAAATGCAATAATTTATACATTATTCATAACTATCTTCTGGGGTTAGTTTGTCAGCTTGTTTGCAAAGAAAACACGTTGGGCAGTGTAGCACATTATGCTGCATGTTTTTGCACTGCCTTTATTTATTTTTTAATCCACACTTTTCAGCTCTCCCTTTTCTCTTTCTATTCTCTATTTTGCGATTTGACCTAAGGCTACTTGGTTGTATAACTTCTCATTATAGCATTAGTTGACCAGTCACATTTTAAAACAAACCTGTGCTTGACCAATGGGGCCGCTGTTGTCAAGTTTATTTATATAGCCCCTTATCTCAAACAAGCCTCAACAGACTTTACAGGGCTAACGAGGTCACTATGATAGACAAACAAATTTATGACACAACCAATTATAAATCAGTTATGACAAATAATATGTTTACAGAATACGATCAGATTCTGTGAGAATATGAGCCAAAGCACATAAAACAGAGTAACAGGTAGAAGAGGAAAGAGTGGAGGACTGTGGCAGACTGGGGGGAGGGTGTGGGCGAGGCGTAGGCTGGATCCAGGAGAGAGTTGAGTCAGTGGACTGACTCTCCCTGGATCCAGCCCACGCCTCATCCACACCCTCCTCCCAGTCTACCACAAGGACATTGCAAGCCTATGTAATCTGCCTAAGGTAGCCTAACCTGTTCAGCACCACCAGCCTAAGGTGCTCTATGAAGACAGATGAAGAATAACTCCCAGAAAACCCTATAGGAGAAAAAATGGAAGAAACTTTGGCCGGGGCAATTCAAAGAGGCATCCCCCCATCAGGACGACTGGGTGTCCAATAGATGCCATGACAACATATAGTGCATATAGTTTTTCTCCTATTAAACTCTGTGTGGCTGTGCTGGAAATATCTCATTGCAACAGGTACATCACCAATTGCTGTTTTTAAACAGAGTTAACAGAGTTATGGCACCCCCATAAATACATGTAAGAAACTTGGTCAGTCTGGTGTCCTGTGCAGGTCAGAGGAGCTCAGGGAGTGAGTTCTATACATTTCTGAATTATGTATTATTGGATAATTTAGATTTTCATAGTTTGCATAGTTAGTTGCATAGTTTTGCAGTATACTTAAATCTGACCAATCCGCTGGTAAAAGTATACTGAACCATCACTTGAGTATGCAGTATGTAGTACATTATGATTCATATGTAGTAGGTTAGTATTCACATTGTATCATATACTAAACCTGGCAAAACCACAGCTCAAACCACCACTCAGCTCTGTAAAATATGGGCAAAATCCAAACTTTGACAGTGTCTACATCCCACTCAACCCTGTTGAAAGTTTTCTCAGTGTCCAGGGGAATATCTGCTGCGTGAGTAAATTATCTGTGGAGGTTGAAAAATAATATTCTCTTTTAATAAATCGTGTTTGGTCCCAAGATATTACTGTTGGAAGCACTCTACACAACTAGCTAAAATCTTAGCAAATAATTTTGTGTCAACATCGAGGAAACTCAAAAGCCTAAACAACGGCGGTTCAAGCAGCTCTTTGCCTGTCTTAAGGAGCAAGGAGATGCATACCTGATAAAATGTTGATAGGATATGACCACTACTGAGCTATTTATTAAATATGAAAAGTGACAGATGGGAAATGTGTTCTATAAAAGATTTGCAGAACTTTGATATCTAGCTGCCTAGACACCAGAGCCTTAAAGCATTGCACATATCCTTTAGCTTGAGATATTTCTTCTAGACTTAAACGTTGCTCAAGGAATGCCTTATTCAGATCACTGATTGTCATTCATTTGTAGTGTCACATGCCCAGAACTAGTATGAATGTTTGATTAAGCTGGTTGCAGCAGATTCCCTGATTTGGTGTGGAAGGATTTTGCCTGCTCTCCCTCCATGCATAGAATCAATGACGAGTTCGGGTCATCAGATTGGTTGTCTTTGAACTAGAAAGAAGGTTGAACTCAGTTGGGTGAGAAATACCTTTTCTTGTAGAGTGTTTATGTGGTTGTTCTGTGTGTGCGTGCATGTGTGTCCTGTGTGTGAATGTGTCAAGCTGCGGCGCGACCTCTTGTAGCTTGGTCTAAGCATTGTGGTACAACTTGAAGCAGTTCCTTTCAGAAATCATACAGAGTTGCTCATCACACTTGTTGTTGGGACTTTGCAGACCTTGTGTTGGCCCCTTGTCTCAAACTTTGAGGGCCAGTAGGCAAACTGATCTGTGTGTGCATTATCTGAAATGCCATGCCACCATTTGCTTTGGTGTGCAGGGATGAAGTCAACTGCAACTTGGTAGTGTGTCAGACCACTAGTGACATCTGCCTGGAATGTCCTTTTTGTCATCAGCTGGTCATAACCAAACAGGGCACAGGCATGGTAGTACATTTAACCAGTCGTTGACATGGGCTAATGTGAGGGTATGCCAGAAGAACTACAGGTACCATCTGAAGGACCTCATGTGGAACCTGTTGTGAGCTACATACACATCAAGGAGTTCTACACCACCCATATTTGAGTTGTATTCCTTGACTATACATGGCCTGTCAACATCGAGAGAGAAATGGAAACCAACAATGTGCCTTAATGCACGATGTATGGATGGTATCAATGGAAAACTTGGTTAATACCGTGGACACTGGCTGATGTGCTAAAGCAGTTCCTCACCAAATGCACAAAGAATATAAGTTTTAAAAAGTATGACATAGGCTACCATTATAAACATGCTACAACTCACTTATCACTAAGAGGTTCTACAAGAGTTAATCTAAACCTACTAAATCAGATCAACATGAAGATACACCAAATAAGGCCTAATCTAGTTGTGTTTCAATGTGCAATGGCACTTAACAACTATCTCACTCGAGGGCATTGCCACATTGTATTATACTAACTATGCAAACCAGTCAGTGTGCTGTGTACTATGTTATGAAAATTAAAGACTTTGTTTACCTGCTGTGTTTCCTATGCAGTGTTGAGACTTGCAGCTTCAACCTTTTTCAGCCCAAGGACCCCTTGGTGGATAGAGAAACAGAGCAGGGACCCCCTACATTGTTTTTAAATACAATTTTGAGTTGCATTTGAAGCCCGGCCTATGATGTATTTATAATACCTTATTAACCTATTTATATACTCAGTTATGATGCTTACGGTTGCTAAGATGTTTATACATAATCATTATTGATGTATGGAGGCTTATACTTTTACATTGCATTTTTTTTTTTTTTACAATACATTTTTATGGTATGTGAGACAAAGCGATCCATTCTACTTCACACAGGCTTGCAATTAACCTAGTATTAGACTAGTTATGAATTATTTTAGCACCTAACTGCGTTTTAGCCAACATTTAGCTTGCAAACAAGCCAGCTTATTTTTTTAAATGGCAGTTGGTCACATAATCTTAGGTTCTGCATTACGCATCGTGGTTGCATGGGAATCATTACTTTTGTAAATAGTTTTTGTCAAAAGTAGCTTATCATTGCCTATTAATGATGGTTAAAGTTTATTCAATATTTATTTTTGTCTCTTTTTTTTATTATTTTTTCACAAAAATAATTTTGACATAAAAAAATTGGTGTATCCCCTGCAGTATCTCTGTGGACCCCCGGTTGAAGGCCACTGCCCTAAAGCTAGTGTTCTCTAGCTTATTAGTCAATCAAGAGAATCTGTGCAGTGGATTGTTCTTCTGTTAATGCATTTATGAATTCCAAGTCTGCTAATAGTTTTTGGTTGTATAAACACTACAGTATTCCATAGCTATCATTATTTGTTGTTAACAATTAATTGTTGAAAACATTATTTAGAGAAAATAAATTATTTTGTAATGCTATTACATTATCCAGTCATTGCAAGACAAGCTGGAAATGAAATTTTAATGGGGCGCGGACTTCTGGGGAGATTTGGGTCTTGCAGTAGCGGGTGAAAGCAGGGAAGCAGTGAGAGAAAAAAAAGAGTGGGGTGGGGGGATTTGGAATGAATCAAACCCACAATGACCTTCACTCTACTCTCTTTTTCCACTAAAATCAGGTTTAAACCAAAGTTAAATAGTGCACAGGAGAGAGTCAACCCACAAGTGAGGATGCCTAGTCAAAAGACATAAATTGGTCAGTGGCAATACAGTCATAGGAATGCAATGTCCTCTAGAAGACATGACATTCCTGAAGACATGGACTAATTGGCGAATTGAAAAATGATCCCCATCCCTGGTCCGGAAACTAATCTGGTCTTAATTAATCATATGCTCACACCGTCTGTGAGGCCAATAAGACAAATTACTACAACCACAGAGTGACTATCAGGAAAACGCAAAGGAGATGCTTGAGACTTTCCTCTCAATTAGTCACTAATTTTCTTATGATTTATCTTCATCCACAAAATGAGTTGCCTGTACTCATGCTAAGGTGTACTTAGACATTAGCCATGATGTTGATGAATATTCATCTACTGCTTTAGCTAAGATAATACGATTCCAACACCTTCAGTGTAGGCCTTTAATTAAGTGTGTGTAAGTGTGTGTGTGTGTGTGTGTGTATGAAGGGGAAGGAAAATAACACCCACCAAGCGCCAATAAAACTTCTTTCACAATGACCAGTAATTTTTGAGACTATAACACTTACTTTACGTTACAGTCATTTAGCAGACGCTTTTATCCAAAGCGACTTACAAGTCACAGTTGTTACACTATGTGGGGATTGAACCCACAACCCTGAGACTGAGAGTCTCATGCTCTACCAACTGAGCTGTCCGGGCCAGACTTACTGTATATACTAGTGGTGGGAAGGCCAATTCTTTTGACTGACTTGGTTCTTTTGGGTAGTGAATAGTAGTGATTTGATTCAGGACTGGTTCATTTGATTCACCTTTTTCATTGCCAACAGCACTTTGGCCTGCTGCCTCCCCAACAACATGACGAATTAAGTGCAATACCATCAAGCCTACACAGGACACGACTCAGCCGCGTTTTTCAGTCGTGCGTCTCTCATGGTAGAAATGCTTTCATATTAATCAACGCTGCTGCCCACACCGGCTCCTTTTTGCGCTTCAAGTCTTTTTTTTTTCAACAATGCGTGTAAACATGCTATTAAAACCCCACAGACTAGGCTTTTTAACCAGTGTCAAAAATGTTTTTGTTGTGGTCTGATAGTACTGGGAAGGAGCAAGAAAGTGTGTGCTTCCCTTTTGTTTGCTCCTGGCACTACCCCATGAAGTGCACAAAATCGATAGATAGAAAGAAATCTGTTAAGGCATTTGTGTTGCAAACAAACAATGGCTAGAATCTAAACATCAGCCTATTGTAGTTCAATAGCAACACCATAAGCTTTCAAATGCCAAAACTATACTTTTTATACTTTATTCAAACTAAAAATTCTACAGGAAAAACTGAAAATTTCTGTTGTTAGTTCTGGTTGGTAGTGAACGCACAGCAGAAACGCTACTGACACGGGACCAATGTGGACACCGACGCAGCACTCGCATATAATACTACTCGGCCTTTACACGCTGCTGACATGTCACAGCCAGTGTAGACTTTGCTTTACAAAACAAGACTACAGTAGCCTACAGTCTGAAACAATTCAACTGAAAAGAAGGCAACCTCAAAAGTGGTCAGTGGTACATTCTACTCCCAAGTGACAAGTGAGGGGCATTCTTTCTGGTAGAAACTGGTAGAAATCCAGGGGGCATATGAAAGCAGTCTTTTAATTATACTTGGTGGCCATCTCGAACCAGAACCAACAACTTCTGGTCAGGCTGCCCAATGCGTTGTCTATTCTGGGAAGTAAAGAACGTTAAAAGTGAATTTCCATCTCCGGCTACTTTATTATTTGATGTAGTTGTGTAATAAGCTTACAAACACAACAGCTTAGAAATGTACAGGAGTGCAGTTGAAACCACGGACACCGTTTTGAAATTTTGATTCAGTTCCTTTTGCGAAGCGATTCGACTTGTTCACATTGCCAGGGAGTTTGCTCACAGTGAGTGTGAGTGAGAGCAGCAGCTGTACAATTTTACCACGACAGTGAGGCTGTTGAAATGTTTGCCCGCCTCAGAGCAGAAACTCGTACACACAAATGCACAAACACATTACACCTGGTTCATGCTTTCTGTGTGGCTTGACGAGCTCTGCGCACCTTGGCATTCATGATTCTCACAATTCTGATGACAACCTTGTGCCTGAATATTCAACTCATGCAGGCAATCCTGGACAGATGTTTATATAACTGCAGCACCGACTACATTTCAGGGGGTGCACAAACCTCGCACATGACTCCCAAATGTAGCCAACATGGCCAGTTTTGGACACAATTAGGTCATTTTGACTATGCACACTCATTTCTGCATGAATGAGGCTTTACTCCTGCAGAGGGACCTCAGATGGCTGCCAGTATCACCCCCCTCCAGTGCAGATCTATTGTATTTTAACCTTAATAAGTGACTCTTATTTTAGGTAATGCTGTGAGATCTCTCTATCATCATATTTCTTTCTAAATGCAGTTTACATTTTATTCAGTAATCTGACGTGTTTTGAGAAAATCATTGCTGCAACTCCAAGTTGCAACAGTCCATTGCAAATAATGCTATTTGCATTCCCTCTGCAAATCGTTGGAATTGGAAAGAGAGTAGGAAACGTAGGGGGCACTTCTTTATTTATATATTTCTCAATCAGATGCACTCCAATACAGTGATGAATGTGCTTCTTGTTGAGTGGATATGATGACTTTCAGGCAACCAAATGTGACAGACTTAATTGTATCTTTATGCATATGAATGGTAATGCCTTTGTCACTTCACCTAGTTCAATGGCAATCCCTCCCTATATTTAGGAATGGAGGAAAATGTTGCCATAGAACAGAACATTATTTTTTTTCTCTGCTTACATACTGTTCTGTCATGCAGTGATTGAGCTCAGATCTGGGTTATTATACAGGTATAAATGTATTAGTTATATGATTGAGTTCTGCTTGAAATATTTTTTTGAAAATCCCCCTTTTATTTCCTTTACATAAATGTTCGTTCAACTTGAGCCGAGATGCTTTTTAAGTTGTTTATGCAAGATTGAAAAACTCCTTAGAGCCTTTGACTGTGTGAAAAATGAAACCCCTCTTGTACCCAACCTTCTCCTCATGGGATCAGCCACACTGCTGTCATTCCTTTTTTTCTGAACACACAGCAACTATTTCTGAGGTCCAGCCATTTGTTTTTGTTTACTTGTCCATGCTGAAGTAGCTGAAGGTTATACTTGCTTATTTTTTTGGAGAGTGAAAATCGATGACTGAGTGTTGAGGTGTAAGGAGTTATTGTGAGAGCGATGGGCCAAGTGCCTCGTCCAATAATCCACGTAATCCATGATAGCTCTTACTTTTTAGGTCAATACATCGCTTTCTGTGTCTTCGGTTACTGGGATGTCTGATATCGCAGTATGTCAGAGCTTAGCACCCTAGATCCTAGGTCTTGGCAACCCCAGCTGAGGATACTTAAAGAGATAGGAGCTTTGGTGCCATGAGTGATGGGAGAGGGGGATTTGCAGTTTTTGATACCACAGCTTACAAACATAACAGAAAAAAGAGAAAACAGAAAAAAGAAACAAAAAAAAACAGGTAGCAGAACGATACATTACATTATTTATAGTAACAGTAACCATAGGATTTCTAACAGCTTTTTATGTAATGGTGAATACTAATCGTGTTATAGTACTAAAAATACTAAAAAGTGAATACTATTTGTGTTGTAGTGCTACTAATCTGGTCAATGGTGTTGGACGTAACAAGACATGATTGAAAATACACTTTTGAGTTGATTTAGTGAACTAAATGTGCAGTAATAAGCATTTAATATGAGATGGGTGTATTCTGAGAAGTGTGCTTGTGATTTACGGTTAAGCCCAGCATTTTGTGTGTTAAGGCCAGATTTTGGCCACTCAGTTTTGCACATTGAGACTCTGTTGTGAAACTTGGGCCAAAGCAACCGTAACAAACCTTAAGGCTTGCCCTCCTAGAACCAACTCTAAGAAAAATATTTTTATTTTCAATCAGGGGTAAGGCCAGACATTAACATGCCTTATCCAACCCCCATCAAGTATAAAATTATTGGATCCTACATCAACAAAACATCTTGTAGTTTGCCTGGCAAAACATGCAAGTGTTAAAATGTAACACTCAGATGTAAATATAATAGCTAAACGGAATAGACTGATACAATTGGATCTCTATCATCTTTATCATCATTTTTAGGGGTCCAAGTTCCGAAGGTGCTGGAACCTCATACTGCTGGAAGGTCCTCATACTTATTATTAAGATTTACCAAGGGAGCAGATCCAGCCGGCCCAGGAGGCGGCCCAGTGTCCATACAAATAATAGTCTCAGATAATAATATAAAATAAATATATTGTTAAAAATATTTGCATATTTCATGATGATCAGGTGTGTAGTTCTACCAGGGGTGGGGTTTCCAGACATCACGTGTAGATAGACTGCCCTCTATCAGATTCCGGAGGGGCCGGCAGTCGGGGCTAAGGAGTCTGCTCTCTTGGTAAATCTTGATGATTCTTTGCCTTGCATTTTTTCTAACTACTCCTACTAATACTACTACTACAGCTTTTAGTACTACTAGTGCTACTACTACTACTACAGCTTTTAATACTACTAATACTATTACAGCTTTTAATACTACTACCACCACTACTACGACAACTGTTCATACTTTTAATACTACTATTAGTACATTTTCAAGCTGAACAACGCACTAACAATGCACTATATATTGGAAGTAAGATCCTATCTTGAGGAGCCCCTTCTCCAAAGAGCCGCAGACCTGCTGAGCTAGTCGGAGACCAAGGCTTCAGTCTACCCACGACTTGTCAAGGTGATAACAGGGAGACTCGCATCATAGCAACATCCCCCCAGAAAGAATCAAAACTCCAAAATATTGCTAAATTTGGCTGATTTTGAAAAGCCAGAAGTGCTACTGAATGAAGAGCCGCTTGGGAGCTGAAAGAGCCATCTCTTATTGCTGAACTGTGCCAAATGATCTGACTCATTGAAAAGAGCTGGAATTCCCATCACTACAAAATAGACTGGACTGGGCACGCCCACTTGCACCATACGACATAGACTTTAGACCTCTGCCTTGCACTGCGCCTTGATTCACGAAAATTGACCCCAATGAATCAGGACAAAATTGCCCTCTGGATCTGATAGTGAATGTTTTAGGGGAAACCTTTAGGGGGAGCTGCTTGCTGAAAACAGTCACCATTTGTCTGCTCTTGGTGGAGTGAGAAGCGGAATATACTTGACTAGCCCTATCTATCTTTTTAGTTTATGTTCAGGTTTACCTCCTGCAATAATCAGATAGCAGCCCTCTCTTTTATCAGAAAGAAAAGAAGAAGAATTTTCCTACATTTAATTGAATTGCTGCCTTTAACATTACAGCAAAGTGACTTACTTTTACTTTTACGCCCCATACACGCACACACATCTGCCGCTATGACCACCATGTCTACCACACCCTGACCTGATGGACTCATGCCTGCACGATTAATACAAATAATAAACTCACATTTTCTATCAAAGGGATTATTCATGATTCCCCTTTATCCAACAGGTTGATATTTGAGAGCCTCCTTGGAAAATCTGGATTCATATCCCAACATTTCTATCAATAGCACACAGCTAAATTTTCTTCGTTCAACATAATTTGCATTTCCAAACTTTTGTTTTATTTTTCTTTGTTAGCACCAGTCACTGGTTACTAATCTGTATGTTTGGAATATTGCAGCAGATCACACTTCATAAAAGGTCTGATGACTTTTAGTGGCCTACGGCCACTGACTTAGGGCGCAACTTCAGGGACTTCTGTGGCCCAAAGAACAATTTTGTAATTGGAAAAAGGTTGATTAGGTAATTATGATGCTTTTGGGGCATTTATCTGCACCACTGTCAGCAAGCCAACCTCACTCCGTGGGGACTCATTGGTGCGAAAAAACTTATATAATTTATAATTTCCAGATAATTTAATATTTCCATTTGACTGCCAGCCTGCAACAATGTCACTTTAATTGATTCAATTGTTAATTCAATTGAAAGCAATGTGTGCAGTGCAGCAGAAAAGATCTTGAAACCAGATAGGAGGCTTGTGGCATTCCCTTGCTTACTGCGGGAGCATGTTCTTTCACAGTACTCAGTCTAGTGGGCCTTACGACTGGATGGTTCCCTGCTCATGGTGCTACCCCTTCCAGTCTGCCTCACAGTGGCTAAAATGCTGAGTTGACCTTTGCGGGTGTTTTCAGTTAGGGCCCTTACAGCTCTAACACTCCAAAACATTTCTTTGTGACATAAGACAAAGTTCTTTGTATGGCATTTCTCTCTCCCTAAATATGTGGAAGTCATTGGTCTGCAACCACTAATCATGGGTGTCACTACACCATCTGATTTCACTGAGAGGTGGAACATGATGGAAACTTCATTGGTCCCCTCTTACTCACCAACAAACTACTCCAAAGTTATTGATATCTGATTTAATCAGAAACCCTTTGCTGAGCACCTCGCAGAAAAGTGGCTTCTGATGCAGACATGACGCAAGACATTTTAACAATGTTGCAGTGGATTTACATAACATTAATGGAGCTTAGTAGGAGTTCAGTCAGGAAGGCTACCTCTCTTTTATTTATAAATTCTGTCAGCTGGAGCCGAACACGCCCCTCAGTTTAGCATCAACACCAATCATCCAACAACCTACTCTGGGAACCAATCACAAACCAATACATGCTACTTTTACTCTCTAGCTGTTTTGTGCTTTGCTGTCGTTTCAGCTGCTGCTGCCCCGCTGCAACAGACAGACACGCCACCCCCTCCCTCCGCCACCACCAGCATCACGGCTCCATCAGATATCCAGGTGGGTTAGATCTTCAGCCAGGGGGATTCTCCTGTCTCCTGCCTACCCCTGGAGAGCTTCACCCTAAGACTGGATACCTTTTGGAGTCTACGTCAAACCTCTACTGCACATTTTTGTAATCATAATACTTCATGATTGAAGTACTTATATCTGAGCCATTTTCAGATATCAATGAAACTATAAAGAGTAGGCCTCAATAAAAGTTAAATAACAATTCTGTGATTTCTGTGGAATTGACTCATCTGCGTTCAAATTCAATTTAAAACTATGCATATATCTCAAATACCTGCAATCAGTTGCTGTCCATTATTAATGGCTTATTTGTGGTTTGGTCCTAGTGGAGGGTCATTTAGCATGCATTCTGGTACATTTGCTGGTAGAGGTACATCACATTTCATCACGCTATTGTGGAGAACACAGTAGGCCAGTTTCTTTGCATACTTTATCCAGGGTGTAGAGAAGTTTGCCACCTGTGATATCCAGACACATCCATCTAGCCCTAAGCACCCCATTTGTGCATGTGTGGTGTACTATATGACAGCTCCTGTCTGGTCTGGGAATTTTCCAGTGATGTCATAAGCCATCGGCTAAGAACCTAGAGAAAGGATGTATCAGTTTTGCAGTGAAGCTGAAATGGATAGGAATGCAAGAATCCATCCATCTCCATCTACACCTTGATTCAAATGCATTCCCACCGAGCTGTTCTATATTATGATTGAGTCGCGCACTTGTTCATAAATAGATAGGTCAAAACAGATAATAGATTACATTTCATAAATGTATTAAAACAGTACATCATAAATTAGGCTACAGTTCATAAATTAGTTGAATTAATAAATCAAATCCTTAAGCAAAAGTTGACATACCCAACTGATAGTACTTTGGTTAAAATCCTACATTTAAAATTCTGCTTCAGTGTTTATGTAGTGGAATTGAAATGCACTTAAATTTGTTGATCCACTAAAGAGGTTGGTGGTACACCCCGCCGCCTGTCTCCTCACTAAATCCTGCACCAGAGACCACATCACCCCTGTCCTTCAAAGCCTCCACTGGCTCCCTGTTCAACAAAGAATCCATTTCAAACTGCTCATCATCTATAAAGCTCTACACAACCTGGCTCCCTCCTTCACCAGCACTCTCCCTCCCACACCCTCCGATCCACAAACCTCTTGACCCCACTCACTAAAACCAAGTGCTGAACCTGGTGCAACAGAGCCTTCTCCATCGCTGCTCCCTTCCTCTGCAACTCTCTCCCCAAACACATCTGTGACTCCACCTCATTGCCTTCCTCCAAAACATCCCTCACAACACACCTTTTTAAAATTGCTTTAAATGTCTGAAATTTTGCACCTTGCTTTTAAATGTCTCCTAATTTTCTTTTTGCCCACAATTGTTTGCTTTCTTTTTCTCTCTATTTTATTGCAATCTTGGTTGTGTTTTTATCCTATGTAATTGTAATGTAAAGCCTATGTGTTACTTTCGACCCGCTCAGTAGGGACAAAAGTAACATTGCACTCATTCTGTTCTCGGCTAATTTATGTTCCACTCATTTTTCCTAAAAATAAAATATTGAAGGGCATATACAAGTTGTTTGTAATAAAACATGGCCTCTATCTCTATCGATCTTTGAGTAAATAAAATGTTACTTTCATCCCGGCTCTCCCCTACAGATCTTTAAAGCTCGACAGTCTGAAACCACTCACCAACCATTCGTCTGTCTCTGGAAATAGGTCTCCACGGTCTCTAAAAATGCAGTCTGTCCCCAAAGCATGGTTAGCCAAGGCATCTAGCAGCAGCAAATATGACATTTGGAAGCATAATGTTGTGCACCATTGGCCATAGAGTATATACTAATCATAACTTAATCTTAACCAATAGCATTTCTATCCTAAAATAATCTAAATATAAGATACAGTATTTATGTGTATGCTTCTGTGCATTAGGAAAATGATGTATGACTCTCTAATAAAATTTGGTGGATCAATGGAACTGCTGTACATATCCGCATACGCCAGGTCTGCCCCAAATTTAAATGTTGACAAATGTTTGGACAAATCCAAAACAGGAAAAAACTGGTGGATGCCACAGGATTTATTGAAAAACAGGCAAACTGCAAAAACTGTGTAATTATAATGTAATTATTAAGTCTTTGGCAGTATTGTGAGAACTTCATTCTTATCGAGGATTGTTTGTTTCATCCTAGTCTAAGTTCTAAGTTCCTACATGCATCCCACTGGGCTATCGCTCCCACAACAGACTCTGATCCTCAGCATGTGAGTGTGGTGTGGAATATTTGGCTTGTGTGATGATTACCTAAATGTCAACATTCTATGCTCAAACAAGCCCAAAACTTTTACCATCACACAACTTGTAAATTTTAATGAGTTACCCCTGGCAAATGTTCCTATTGCTTCCGTAGGGAAATCTACTTGGATGAATATACAGAATAAACCTGCAAACCTAGCACAAACAATTGACCAGTTTGGAGTGATTTGTACAAGGATGCCGTGGAGGATGACGTAACTCGTTTAAAAAATATTGCATTATATCAAGAGAATCAAAATAGCAATGTTTCTTTCTATGGCACAAATCAGCACAGACTGTGCAAAATGACACAAAATAGCTCATAAATCTTAAACACCATACTGGCACAAATGAACATTTTTAATGCACAAATCATTGCAAATGCAGCATAAATGTCTGACATTTTTATTCATGTTTTGATTACAAGCAAATACTGAGGTTAGGTATCTGCCTCTCATTCATTATGTTTTTTGAAGGAACCAAACCAGCACAAACATTATATTTGTGTGCTGAACTGCAGAGCTGTTTGGGCTGCTCCTAGAACTTAAATGTCAAACTATTTATGAATCTCTGCCATTATGGCTAAATTATGTCTGTGTATTGTCATGAAAGTCCAGTTTGTCTTCTATTGTGGATGTCTAATTATTTATTCTTGTTGTGTGCCATAGATGCTGTTGTCAAGCACCACCCAGGGACTAATATTGCAGAAGTAAGAAAAGCAATCAACACAAGAAATTTTGAATTGCATCAACATGAAGCAAAAAATATAGAATAAAATAAGAATAAAAGATAGATAGGTAACAGCTTTTAATTACTAATTTCATTTAACACGAGCCATAAGATGGACTTAAAATGCTTCAACCTGCATCAAACAAATAAGTGTGCATTGATGTTTTCAATGTAGTTTGATGTGGGGTAAAGCATTTTAAATCTATCTCAACAATTACCTAATACAAATCCTTATCAGTTACCTGCGACCCTGCTTCCGACCTGGGAATAACTCGGGTCAGAAGCTGCTCAGCTGCGGTATGAATGGGGGGACATGGGTTATGTAATCAATGGGAACCTCATTGGTTACGATCAGAGGCGTGTGTATGCAAGCTAGTTAACAACAAGGACTGTTTCAACAATAAATGAATACAACAAATAACAACATGGAATTGGGAAGGTTCTAAAATCAGAGAGCTTCTGTCCATTTGTGGTGAAGAAGAAATAAAGCGACAAATTACTGGGACGGTAAAAGATTCAATTATCTACTGCCATATCACACAGTTACTTGTTCGGCCCAGTGCGGCAGTGACGTATACAGATGTAAACATGGTGACACAGGTCTTGTGCGGTCTGGTCTGAATGGTTGACTACCTGGGATAAACCTGTTACAATAGTGTGGTCAAACATATAGTTTTGACGTTCACAAGTTCAAAGGGTGTTTAAGCCCTCTACACTGTCTTAAAGACAATGGCCCTCATTCACAAAACGAGCATACGATCATAAAGCATTCGTACAAACGTTTCTACAAACATAGTCTGATTCATCATTTTGTTTGTATCTGAATTTGTTCGTTGGTACGATCAAATCCTACGTGTGTTTGGAAAAATGCAGGAATTTGTTTGTGTGTTTGGAAATATGTGGGAAGGCTCTTAGAACAGATTATTCTTTACAAAAAATTAATTACAGTAGTGCCAAAGCTCAACAATAGCAAGATGTTTCAGTGGCCTTGAAAAAAAACGTAATAGGCTGAAATGGCGTATTTGCCAAATTGTCCTCATTCATAACAATACAAAATTTTCCAACTTGTAATGGGTTGTAATGGACTGAACGCCTTACAAATACACTTACATAGTCCTACCATCTGATGAAGATGCAGCCTGGATTTGATCTGTGTCCAACTCCAATGCCGACTGGACACCCGACAGTGATTGCACTGAGGCGCGCTACCCTCCTCCTGTGGCTGATAATATGCGTCTACTTCTCATTATACTTTTTTGCAATCTAGTTTCATGTCAAACCATTTCTTTTTTTTTTTTACCTCAGCAATGTTGTGTTTCTGCTGAAACAGCATCGACAGTGTTAATAATTTCCTGCCATGCTTTACTTTTATCAGTTCTTGTGACTCCGCTGCTTATGCTTCTGAAAACACTGTTGTTTTTTTCTCATGCATGCAACACTTCAATTTCAGACTCCGCAAAGTTACTCTTTTCCATCTTTTCCTCCGTGGTTTACTTCCACACAACCCTTCAGTCTACAGCCTTTTACAGTGTTGAACAGGGCGTTTACCTATGAACATCGGCTTCAACAGGCACGTGCATCCAATTTACGAATGATTGGCATTCATCAAATATACACCTGTTCTACGCACAAATCGAGGTTTCCTGAACGTTTCATGAATCCCACGTTGGTGTTTTAGTACGCACATGAATACGACAAATTTACAAATAATTTACGAAAACTTTCGAGGCACCATTGGTGACTTGCTAATTCCTTTCCTGGAAAAGCCAGAGAAAAAATAGAAACAAAGTTTGCTATATCCATTATCCACTTCTAAGAACCACTGAAGCCCCAGACTTTTTCTGTGTGTAAATGTAGCAAACTAAGAAAGCAAGAAAATGAACGTGTACTGTATACTTGGAGACAACATTAGACAACCTGTCTGGAAGACAAGCATAACATTAGGAGACATTTTTGTTTTGGCTAGATTGCTACAGAATGACCAAAGCCAGTTATTGACTGATTCTTTTCGCTCTAGTCTTTGGCCTCTAGTCAATCCAGGACAAGTTCACTTGATTCTCCTTTGTGAAAATGACAGTTTTGGAGCCAACAACACGACAAACAAAGAACAATACAAGAACAAGATATATACTCTACAGTCTAAAACAATTCGATTAAACAGAAAACAAGCTTATAAGCAAAAGCCAAATAGCTGATAGTCTGATAAGAACGTAATCTTAGCCTTGGTCAAGTCCGGTCTCAAAATAGTGATACACTATGTCTACCGTCATTAATTTGATCTAATAGGGAGAATAGGGTCAGCAGCCACTGCCAGCTTGCTATTGTGTCAATTCAATTGTTAAGTGTGCAAATAAGGTCTATGGTATATTTTCTTTACATTGCATTTTCTCTCATCTATGACCCAATAAGCTCCAATAATCAGCACAGTTATTCAATACAAAATGCAGGGACCAGCAACAGTATTGAATTCTAATTATTTTGAAGGGTACATGATTCACTAGTTGTTATGGTAACAAGCATCAGTCTGTGCACAGGAGAGATGTGGAAACAGGGTATGCTATCCCTATGTTTATATGTGAGATGGTAGTGATTTATATACAGGGGGTTGATAAAAGAACAAAACGTTATTGAACAGGTAAGAGTGGCATTTCTAATGTTATAACCATAATGTGGTATTCAATGTTTGAGAATCATTTAAATTTTATTCCATATCAAGTTTTATTTTCAAATTGCTTTTTAAAAAAACAAGTTTAATTTCATGTTGGCTTTTATTGACATAAAATACACTAGAAAACAGGTTTATTAACTTAGTGTTATCTCAGAGGGGCTGTCTATAAGCGAACAGTCTGTGATCAGCTTCCTTTAACTCAGTCATACTACAAGTACAGGGTCCTTGTGGAGCACTTGATTTTGGAAGATACCTAGCTGATAGTTCAGGCAAGCAGACACTATCCTTCTGATGTCCAAGCTGGAGATTTCCTTGAAGAGAGATCTCGTTTGGGGTGCTAAAATTTTTGGACGGTCATGGAGAAATGGAGCATTCATTCACTGGGTATGTTGATGACCTACTGAGCACCTACTAGCTTCCCAAACAGTATCACAATAGTTTCATCGAAGAATGTTGATTGGAGATTGCAGACCAGCTCCTTGAATCCCTACAATCTGAGGGAATTGGCTGACTGGCTAAAGGTCAATGCCAAGGCCCACGGCTTATCACATAAGATGGTACCATGCTATTATCATGATGAACAGTCAATACAACCATCTACCATGATTGGAGATTGCTTAGAGTCAGCCTGAGGCAGAGACCAGATTAATTTGGTCGAAAAGAAATTCATAAAGAGAAAATGTCTGTTTTGCCATCCCAAGTCTTCCTTGAAAGTTGTGCTTACGACTGAAGGTCAATTTCATTTCATTTCATTTTAATTGGTGGTGATGAAGTGGTGTGAACCAGTATCTTTCTTTGTCATTACAACTAATGAAATAACAGTCACACTCTTGTATGGAGGCGATCAAAATCATATATACATATATATATAATCATATAATAGCAAAAGGTTTATTAGGTGACACTTCCAAAATTGTCCAGTCTCTACGTCATGTAGTCTCAACCAGAGCTTGTCTCACAGACCAGATGTTAACCCCTTCTGAAGAGCTTGCAGTTCACTGTTCTTATATACCGCAGTACAATCTTTTCTTAGGTTCTGAAAGTGTTGACCATACTAAGCACCGTCCATTGATCAGGTATCCAGCTCTTTTTCTTAGAAATGATCCATTTGGAAACTGTTGACGCCAGTGAAAGAAAAATCCATCAGTTCCCTCGTTTTGTTGTTGTCCTGTGGTCTGGCCGCTGGATACTCTTCTCTACCAAGATGTACCTCTTGACTCAGACCAAGGTGCCACACAGCTGCTGGACCTAGCATTCCAAAGACGCCTGTAGTGCTGGAGCCTCAGGATTCATATGGCAGAGACCCCTCTCTCTTCCCAGTTGCTGTCTTAGTTCGAACTTCACGGAATAATTCTAAATATATTTTACCATACTTCATGCCTATACTGTATATATTCATGCAAATGAGCTCATAACAAATCAATTCCTTACAAAAGATGAATCACTTAACTAACTTAAAACATGGTTTTCTCACTCCACTTCCAACAAAGTTCATTTGTAAGGTCATGTTAGTGGTGTGTATTAAAGCCATTTATTCACCTCAAATAGAGGGGAAGATAAATAGGAGAGAGGCTTGATTTATTTCATCACTCCTATTAGGGCCATGTGGAGACATACTATAGAACTTAAAACACTGTCAGGTTCCATTTGGTTTGTCAAGTTTTGCATTATTTTCAGGCTGACCCTGTGCATCTGTTGCCAGCTCCTACTACTGGATGACACATTGCATTAATACTTCAAGGTGATAAACAAACAAACAGTTAAGAGTTTTTCCAGCAGCTGCACTTTTCAGGACCTGCTTCCCTGCTCTCTCTTGAACCTTGAAAATTAACAGCGGTTATGTGTGTGATTGGGTGTGTGGGTAGCGGGGTGTACTTTGGGAAATGTATATTTCCCAAAGTAATTCTGGTAAATGTGTACATTTCTCACTTGGGAATGGGCCTCATTCACAAAACTTTTCTTAAATTATTTGTAAATTTGTCATATTTATGTGCGTAAGAAAATGCCAACGTGGGATTCATAAAACATGCGAGAAACCTCGATTTGTGCGTAGAACAGGTGTATATTTGATGAATGCCAATCGTTTGTAAATTGGATTCCCGTCCCTGTTGAAGCCGATTTGCATAGATAAACGCCCTGTTCAACACCGTAAAAGGCTGCAGACTGAAGGGTCACGTGCAAGTAAACCACAGAGGAAAAGAGGGAAAAGAGGAACTTTGCGCAGTCCGAAATTGAAGTGTTGCATGCACGAGAAA
>OOFE01051256.1:0-16402 GCA_900323365.1 Monocentris japonica | reverse complement strand
TTTCATTGTACAAGCACAACTTTGCCCTCTGAGTGGCAGAAAAAGAGGGAACGGAGATGAGAAGCTCAGAGTCTGGACCTGCTTAAAAGAATTCTCTGTATGTGGAGGTGACTCTGGTCTTAATTAAAGGGGTGTGTGTGTGTGTATGTGTGTGTGTGACTCAGCAGTTTGCAGTATTACCTTCTAAGCTCTGCTTCTAACACTGTGAGCCTCAACTCAGTCCAACATGTGCATTAACACATCTCCTATCTGCTCCAACAACAGACTGCTGTGTGTGTGCGTGTGTGTGTGTGTGTGTGTGTGAGACTTATCCATCTCTCTCTGATCTCCTTGCAGGCAAAGATGCTTTGGCTCTCATTGGAGGAGCTGAGTTTCAGTTTCAGTCTTAACTTTGACGGGGCCTGCTGGATACCCAGGGCTGAAATCAGAGAGGGAATAGGCTGTCTGGCCACAATCACACAATAAGTCAATAAGTACAACCAGTGCAACATCCAACTGAACCTATTAACACACATATTACACCCAGTATGGACAATCCCTACTTCACTTTCTATTGTGATGACTGGTTTTGATCGGATTCACCATGCATCCTTTTGAAGAAATCACTGTTAGTCTACAATTGAAATGCTTGGCTTTTGGGGATCCAGAGTGGACAAATCTTATGTCTCCAGCCTTTGGACTTGGAATTAATGCTATATAGTTTTTTTGTGAGATACATTTTACATGAAGATTTTACATTTTAGGCATTTAGGTGCAACCTATCATTACAAATAGCCCAGTAACAAAGAGGTAAAACAGTGCAAGTGCAAAACAGTGCTAAAAGTAAAGTAAAGGGACTTATCTTTGCAGTGAAAGCAGGGGAAAACTAAAAGCCTTTTTCAAGTGCAGCTAGTGCAGGAGGGCTGGGGGAGGTGGAGGGTGGTGGGGACTCAAGAGATAAGTTTTCATTTGAACTTACAGTTCAGGCCATTTGCAATTATAATGAACAAATATTTTGCCAGACAAACTACCTTTTGTATTTTCAGAAGATTAGTCATTTGAGTGTTAGGCCTGCCAGAATAGTTCTTTTTTTTTTTTTTAGCTATTTTGGGACTAGTTCACAACTGAAAGCAACTATACTAACTTCTATACAACTGTATAGAACATAAAGTTATAAAGTAAAGTTCCAATTTGCAGGCTGTAATTTGAGTAGCATCATTGGCATCTAGTTGCACAAGATGATGTTTGGGTTAATTTCATTATTGAAATAAAGAAGCTCCTGCACACTGTCCACTACACTTGTAATTAAAGGTTTATTGGGAACATCTGTGCATGTTGTTCCTAATAGAACATTTTTTATTGTAAGTGAAGTGGGGAGTGTGTGAGAGCTTCTTTATTTCAATTGTCCACTCTCAGTCCTCTCCTGAAAGTCGTGCCTGTCTTATTCAGTTGTGTAACAGTTCTATTCTATTGTTTCATTTTTTATGTTTCCTTTTATGTTCATGTTTTATT
Source organism: Monocentris japonica (assembly GCA_900323365.1). NCBI lineage: Eukaryota > Metazoa > Chordata > Actinopteri > Trachichthyiformes > Monocentridae > Monocentris > Monocentris japonica. The sequence goes on along the minus strand of OOFE01051256.1, from coordinate 14,911 downwards.
TAAACATTTAAAAAACATTTGCATTACACTAACAATATTTAAGTGATCAGATTACTGAAATCCCTTTGCCATTACCCCACAATTGTAAAACAAAAAACAAAAAACAGTTTTTTCATGTACCAGTTAGAGGTGTGACTTGATGCCTCTGTGTGGTGAAATTTGGGACTACATGGTCAGCACATCTTACCACACAGTACTGTAATCTTTCATTCATTCATTCATTCATTCATTCATCTTCTCTACCTGCTTAATCCTTTTCAGGGTTGCGGGTGGCTGGAGCCTATTCTGACATACTGTAATCTTTGAGAAAAAATTCACCCTGAGATATAATTCTGTTGTTCGAGTTTGAGTTTGGAAATTCGGTCCAAAGACCAAAGAAAGAGAAACCAGAGATTGAGAAACATGGAGCTGCTCCACTGACAATGAATTACAGATTGACTTTATGGTCTCATAGTATATTTGCTCTTACATGGCACAAGGCTCATTTCATTGTGGCGCTGACAGCAAAAAGCAGAAAATGAAGCAGAAAATGAGCCCATATCCCTGTAAAACTGCACTTAGAACTGCCAGTGTATTCAAAGGTAGTCCTCCATTCACTATAATTGTAGTAGCTCCAGGATTTGTTTCTTGATGCCATTAGCAAAACAGCCATGGATTACGTGTCTCCAACTTTTGACACATTGTCATTTTATTTTCTTGTTAAAAACTTTATACTTTTTAAAGTATAAATTTATAGGATCTACGATAGGATATAGAATTTATAGGATCATTTGCACTCATCCGCAGCAGGGTCAGCTACTGCTCAGTGCCTGTGGAACAGTGTCTCGAATGCATGCTTTTGCTGAAATGCTCAGTTCCTGTGCAATCAGCAGGTGGTGCTATCCTCAAACCAATTCAGGAAACATGTTGAGAACGCCACCAACAGCTTGTTCAAGATCAAGACACTTGAAAAGACCCCAGCCAAATGCAGGCAGCCAGGATGCCCACAGAGACTAAATAAAATAATACAAGTGCCAACAATGACCTAGCCTCAAAAACACATTTTCATAGATGAAATTGGTCACTCCTTTAGTCATTCCTAAAAGAAAGACATGGTATAATTGCAGAACAACAAAAAGAGTGAATTAAACAGCACTGAATGTCACTCGTTTTTGGAATACATGTGGAATAATAGTGAACTGAATTTTCCTCTGTGTTTTTCTAGGATTCTATTCTCTTAAGTATTTTAGATTAGTGTATATGGAATCATGTTTGGATTTTTTTTCTAAATCTATGGAATATTATTATATTATTATAGACTAGTGTTCACAATCATCATTAAGACGCAGAGACTAGCTGTGCTATTTTATTCAGATGAAAATATGTGAAGCAGTCAACACATTGTAATCACACTAGTTCCTGTAGTTCCATAAGGTCAGAACGCAATGACACCACATTTTGTTTATCTTAACTGTGAATTGTCTGTATTAGTTCTTTATTTCATTAATTTTCTTAGTTTATTCCTGTTAAAGGTCATGGGGGTGCTAAAGCCCATCCCAGCATGCATTGGGCGGAAGGTAGGGAAGACGGCTAACACGTCTGTATTAGTAGAATAATATAAAGAAAACACACAGATAACAAATGTGCTTTTATTACGTTAAGTCTATGAGGAACACTTAGCAAATGATCTTGACCTGATTAAAACATAACAATGAAACAATGAAATTATGAAATACTTTTAAAACACACTGTAACATGCAATATCATCGTGTCACATAATATCACAAGTAACTGATTTAAATCATATACAATAGGAGAAGAAGGGCACTTTTGACCAGGTTACATCTGCCAATCCTTTTCTTTAGTAAATGAAAGTTCGGAGTCGAGAGAATCACTAATAGCTGTGTTACCAGCTAAAGAGAGTAAATGATATGTGAAATGTCAGAGATGTGAGGGTTAAAAATGTTGTGTGTGTGTGTCTGCTTTTTAGGTGTTGCTGTGCTGTTCCAGAGCTGTGATGAGGTCCTGCAGTGGCTCAGTGTCTTCCGGCTCCAGTAGCGCATGCTGCCGGCAGAAGTGTGTGAAGTGTGTGAAGAGTGTGTTGAGGTGTGGCTGCAGGCCCAACGCCAGTGTTTCTCTGTAGTGAGACCAGTAAAAGTGAGCCAGAGTTCTGAACAACAGCAAAAACACCTTCTGGACCAGAAAGATAAATCCTGCAGGGAACACTGAACCTGGGAAAGAGGGTAGGGAGATAAAGTGGATAGTGGATAGGCAAAGTTGGATCAGTGGATCAGTGCAACAGCTGAACATTGAAAATGAAACACAGTGTAAAAAAGGAATGATGTAATTTACCTGCTTTGGTGGGGAACACAACTTCATCAGTCAGTAGCTCCTGAATGTACGACATGGCATAGTCAAAATAAAGAGGAGCAGAGCACTTCAGCTTCTTGCCCTGGTCATCGGTCCAAACATAAACCCTGAGCACACCAACACACAGATGGCAGCCATCAGGACAGTGCAGTCACAACACAGTATATTGTACAACACAGTATATTGTACATGAGATGCCCAGGATAGTTGATATTTGAGACCCAATGATCGGCAGTAAGCTGTCGCCATGTGTATATCCTACCCAGTAACTTACGTGTTGCCTGGTCCACAGGCAGTAGGGCACGTGCTGGGAGTGCAGAACTCTGACAGTGCACTGGAGAACAAGTTGATATGCTTGAAAAATGCCACCGCTGCAGAGATTAGCAAGACAAAATCTAGAATTACATCATGCATGTATTTGTATAGCAATTTAAGCGCAAAAGGAAACTGTAAAGCTCGATTCGCCATGTGTTAATTCCTGCGTGTCTCCCTCGTATACACTCACCTCCCATAGAGTAAATGAGTAATTTTCCTGCAGATGCTGTGTAGAGCAGTGAAGGAGCAGAAGAGTAGATGCACAAACAGAAGTTGGTGTGTTTCTGGGGTCTACTTACTGTTACTAGCAAGCCACTCTGCGTGGTCGAGGCCAGGCGGCAGGGCTGTGAGGGCAGACATGTCTGTGTGTGTGATCCGCTGGCACACATTCTGCTGTTGGAGATACGGGCGCTCCTCCAGATTATTGTTATTAATCCCTCTTGGGAACAGAGTGAAGAGTAAATGAACCAGAGAGAGAGAGAGAGAGAGAAAATATTGCTGTGTAAAACAATTGATAGGTCACTGGATAAACTACCGCTGCTGCAGAGTAATAACACATTTCATGGTCTCTGCTCTCTCTCTCACCCATCTTGCTCTCTCTGGCTGGCACACACACACACACACACACACAATATATACACACTGCTGTAACTGCAGACCTGAAAGTCCAATAAACCAGGAGGCAATGTAATGAAGCCAGTCAATTCTGAGCCAGTGTAATTACTGTTAATGAGGTGTACTGCTGCAGTGGTCAGCATTGCAAAGCAGATAACCCAAAGTACTAACATTGTGCAATGTAATGCATGAAGCTGCTGTGGCCAGTTGCCTTTGTCAAAGCTCTTTCTTGACACAATATACAGTATACCTACTGATAAAGCTGGAGGCAGTGCTTTATAATGAGTAACCCATGACTGGCAGTTTGGGAACTTGCGATACCTGTGGAATGTGAGTACAGAAAATGAATAGTACTCCTTTGTGAATGTCAACATGTCCTGGAAAGACCAACCAGGCGGAGTGATTTGACTTCATGCAAACCAGGACGGCCATAGGTAGTGTGCCATGACGAGGTGGCACACTACACTGTGTATTTCTGTGTGTATCTGTAGGTCGGTCTGATCGCTGCGCCTTTGTTAAGTCAGTGTGAATGTGTATCTTTCAAAGTGAACTGGAAGCCGGCGACTGCCACGCTAAGGTTTTGGATCTCTACACAGCAGCATAGAGAGTTTACTCAATGTGACCTTGCCTCCTGTGCTAACAGAAACACTGTGCTCTCTAAGCAGTTTCATTCCCCCTGGGGGGATGTGTGTGTGTGTTGGGTTGAGAGAAGTAGCTTTATGGTCTAAACAACATAGTCTTTGTCAGGAGAGGTACAGGGCGCTAAAAAGTCAGATAGAGATATAGAAGAGAGAGAATGAACAAGAACACAATGTAAATAGTAGCTTTAATACAATGGTACTAAAGCTACTGTAAAGAGTGTTAGCAAGAGGACAGTAATGGCAGATGCTAATAGCACTTCTGAACCATGACAGTTCCCTAGTGTCTGGAGGAAACTGCTTTTTTTATTTTTTTTTTTAGATATTTTATTGAGGTGTTTGGGACAATTGTTGACAATTATAAATAAGATACGTACACTGAAGTTTTTTGTAAGAGCAAACAACAAAAACAACAAAGGACAGGATATAAGACTGCAATCATTAATATTGAGATAGAAAATAATAAATAATAACAGAAATAACAAGGGAGATTAAATAATAACGCGGTATAGCCAAAGCTGTACTTGAAACAAATAGGTTAGTAGCAATGCGGCTATCAGGCGGTGGGCTAGTACAAACGAGCAAACCCAAAACCAGGGGTGTAAAGTACTTGAGTAATTGTACTTTGTTAAGATACTTAAGTACTATTTTAGGGGACTTGTACTTTACTCAAGTATTATTAAGTTTGTATACCTGTACTCTTACTCAATTACATTTCCGAGAAAAAAATAATACTTTTTACTCCTTACATTTAAAATTCAGACCTTCAAAGTACAAAGTACTTCAAAGTACAAGTTACAAGCACAAGTATTATTTTTTTCACTGGCCGAAAGATTAACCCTGCGGCCATACTCATTTAAAACAGACAATCAGATCCCTATCAATGGAAAGTTAACCCACCCATACCCTTGCTGATTGGTCCTTGGAGATCTTTGGGGATCTTTGATTATAGACACCCGCTATCATAATATGACAGTCAGAGAAGCTACAGAAGATGGCCACTAAAGTTATGAGTGATGAGGATGAAACGGTCGCCATGGTGAATGGGGTCAGCTAGCCGGTATCTGGTTTGGTAAATACTGGCTAGCTGAACCCATTCGGTTCCACTAGCACTGCTACAAAATGTTAACAAGCCTCCAGCTTCCATTTAAAAATGCTTTTCAAGTCTTTGACAAGAACCTTAGGATGTGCGATACTGAACCCAAGTATAAAAAACTGAACTATCCCTTTTTAGAAGGCTGTAGTTTGGCCAACTTTAGAACTGGACGCTGTGATGTGAATGCTATCCATGTTAATTTGCCTCGACATGTTTTTTCAAACTCGATGGAGAAGTGCATTAAAGTAATTTTAAGACAAAAAGTCTCCTGTTATTTAATTTCAGCATTGTCTATCCATTGCAATAATAAAAAAAAGTTTACTTTTCACTTTTTAATACTTGAGTACATTTAAAAGTAGAAACTTTTAGACTTTTACTCAACTGTATTTTTAGCTAGATACTTTGACTTGTAATTGAACCAGAAGAAAATTGGTTCAAAATTGAAGATTTTGAACCAGTACCCATTCTTTAACTTAAGTAGAATTTCTGGGTACTTTATATACCCCTGCCCAAAACAAACAAACAAACAAACCAAAATGAAAACAAAAAACACAAATAAACATTTAAAGGAAACTGCTTTGTTAACGTCCTCTAGGCTATTCTGTTCCAGCTCCATGGTATTAATTCAATTAGTCTTACCACCCCATGGCTACCAGTTGCCTGCTTACACACAAACACAATAAACCCAGATCTACTTGTAATGTTGTGTTTGTGGGTAAACACATTCTTCTGTGAACCTGCACTCTCGCTTTTAGCCATCTGTTTACCTTTGCCTGTGCTGTGTGGGCGAAATAAACACTTGACTCAGCACAGCCAGCTGTCTCCACAAAACTCATCCCAGAGCACACTGTCACAAAACATGTTCACACACAGATTGTTTTCCCTCATTCAACTTCAAACTTGCAACATGTGTTCCTGCCATTAAAGGAATCCACCACCGCTGATGCCATCAGACAAATATGTAGCACACACACACACACACACACGCAAACGCACACACACTTATTCTGGAGAACATTCCTCATTCAACCATGTGCAGCCAACTCTCTGGTCTCATTTCTTCCTTACCATCCTCTGCTCCATTTGTGTTTTCTTTCACTTTGTCTTGTGTGCTCAGAATATAAAGTAAGACGGGTTTAAAAGACAGTGAACCCAGAGGATTACCTTATAATCACTCACCTCACTTCTCTGTCGCCAAAACAACTACCTCTTTTAAAAAGTTGAACTAACGTAAATTAAGAGGCAAGAGATGAGATGAAAAGGGAGTAAAAAGACAGAAAGATGCAGAATAAAACTATTAGTAATGGTATAGTAAGAGTTACAGACAATGAACAAACGCAGGAAATCAGTGGATGATTCTTTTCCAGATACAAAACTGAGACATTTGATGATAAAAATAGAAATAGAAGACTGATGAACAGGGAAGAGAGAGGAGATGCACTTACAGTTTTTCATTCCTGATGTCAGAGGGGTGAAGAGTTGTGGTGTCTGTCTCCGTAGCTGAGGGGTAACTATGACAACCCCCCATGGCATAGAGCTAAGAGCAGAGCTGTTGGTCACACCAGCCCCACTTTGCCATCCCAAACACACACACACTTCTACACACTAGAGGCAGAACATGGTAACCAATGCTCTTACACACTCACATCTTAGCTCACACGCGAACCCATACATTGAACAAACACATATAGGCTACTGCTGGATTCCTTTTGATGAATTTTTCCAAAACACACTAAGTATTCCAGGAGTTGAGGATCGTCTCTGTGGAAAGTGAAGCTCCCCAGCTGTCTGACTTTCTCTCTCCAGTGCTCTCATGTCAGCGTGTATACGACTGTGAGTCTCCTTTGTTTCAGTCCCACACCCCTCAGGCTCCTCCCTTCTAATATACAAGCGGACAGGCAGGTTTCTCCACAACCCATAAGTACAAAACTCTCAACTCCGCCTCTCTCTCTCCCTACTTCCCCCTCTCCCTAAAAGGCTCGCTCAACGCACCACATACCCACTCACTTCTCCATTTGTACACTCTAAAGAGACCAGGCAGGTGCAATTGACAAAGTAAAGGTACTCTTGCATTGTGCAAGGGAGAGAGACTGCAAGGAGAGAGGGAGGTTTCCTGTGTGCCAGAGGGTGTATTCATCATCTGTAGGCTCTTCGTAAACTCGAGAGGAATGTGACGAGAACCATGGTATCTCTGAGCCAAGGCATGAAAACACACACCCACTGTAAAGGAGTACCAATAAACAGAAAGAACTCCATGGTACAATGTAATATGAAAACTTGCAAAAAAGTGCAATATGAATACAAGGGGTGTCGTCAGTGCTTCCCCAGTTATATGAACTTGTTTCCCCTCTGCCTGGGGCACAGTAGATATGTGTGCTAAGCAGGTCTTTGTTTGCATTGGGGAGGGATGGTATTGAGTGTATAACATTTGTCTCACGTGTACGACGCAAGAACAAGAGCAATATAATCCTCATGGTCACCTGCCCTTAAGGCAAACATATTTGTGTTTCTATAGAGCGTGAGTCCTGTTCGATGTGTGTGTTTCAGTAGGCCATATCCGTGAGACAAAGAGACTCCGACTTCTTCTTCTTTATGGTCTGACATATTTATTAGGTTCATATAAGCTAAATTTGACAACAGGTAACAGACACATTACTCTCTATACGGAAAAAAAAAACACCAGCATCAGTTCACTTTACAAAAAAGGCATTTTACAATACTGTCTTTTATACCCCTTCCCCCACTCCCGCATCCACACAGGTCAAATGTGGTAAGCTAGAATGCATGGCAGAATTAAACTTTGCAGTGGCCTCAGTGTAGGATGTGAATAAGATGGGATAAGATGGGTTATAAGATGGGAAAAAGTACATGATAATACCACCCATCATCTATCAATTACAGTTTAGGGCACATAGTGCACAGTACAGTATATAACCATGAGGTGAAATGAGGCTAAATGTGCAAACTTAATGGCACTTAAAGATGACTGTAATGTACTGCATGCCATTATGCATAACATCTTACCATACCCGTAGCTACACTGCACATTGTAGCACACACACTCACACACACTGAGTAGAAAGGAGACACACTCATAGATGCACACACACACACCAAAACAGAAAGCTAAGGGTCAGATGCAATGCTTGGGTTTTGGGAAAAGGGGATAACATATTCTGACCCTGTACATAGCCCTGACTCAAAAGGACCTAGAGAACAACCCTGGTTTCCTGCTCAATCCCTGACTCAAACTAACCCTGACCAACCAGTTCCATTTCACAAACATCTCTAAGTACTGAATGGCTAAAATGGCTTCAGGAATATCAAACTTTGACTAAACTGTAGGAGTTATCTAAATGAAGGATCTAGGGGCTGAGGTAAAATGGAACTGGGCCAGCTCTTTTGGTTTCAAAGCTCCTCCTCATTCCAGTCTCCCATGACACCTTTGACACCTTGCATCCTCTCCTTCCGCCTCCATCACATGGGTTGTGAAAACACATTTAGGGAGGAATCATACAAAGATTCCTTAAGATAAATCCAGACCAAATTTGTTCTCCTCATCCAGACCATCAAAGGGAAGGAGGCTGCTTCACAGATATGAAATCCAGTTATTCACTGGTGGGAAGACACAATTTGGCAAAAAGCATTTTGGAAAAATAATTCAAAAATATCTACATAATTCACTCATTCAAGTCAAACATTCCCACCTCTTTGAGAAGGGAATACTGGTGGCGTTTATCACCACCTAGTACAAATGAAAAAGTGCTTCTTGAAAGTGCTTTTAAAATTAAAATACAACAATCTAAGTAAATCATTCCATAGGCATATGCAATTAAAGTCAACTCCTGCCCTGAGAAAGAGAGAGACAAGGAGAAAGACAAAATAAAGCATGACTGTCTGGCACACGGTAACTTAAGTAAATTGTATGGAAGACATACTGTGGATTACCAATGCACAGTCAGGCACGCACACACTCCCAAACCCCCACACAGAAAGCATGTAGCAGAGGAACAGGAACTGATGCTGGGGTATAAACCAAAACGCAGACATCATTATTGCCTCATTTCAACAGTACAACACACACATACATTACACACGTTGCAACCTGCAAAACAACTGCTTTTCCATACACCTGGATTTATTCCAAAAATAGATAGTTTATATATATACTGTTTACATGTATATTACGTTTACATATTACCAAGAAGAATAGCCACAACCTAATACAGGTTCAAATGTCACAATATTACATTTAAACAGCTCTGTAGGTGATATGGATTGGTATGTGCACATCATTGTGTATGAGCGTTTTTTTTTGTTTGTGTGTGTGTGAGTGTATGGATATGATTGTGTGTACACATGTGTGTATGGTATATGTGCATGTGTGTTACACAGGTGTGCTTTCTTTGTATCTGCATACCTCTCGTTTGACCTGAGAATACACTCTACATCAGACTGAGTTCAAACACACATACAGGCACACATGTCTACACACATATATAAAACAGCACACACCACAGGTTGGAGGAGGAAGTGACAGATGATGTAGTATGTATAAGAGATTACTGTGGATGGATTCATAAAAAAAAAAATCTTACCAGGATTGACAGATAGCATATATGACAAAAAGGAGGATGAAAATCACGGATTATCAGTCACACGTTTGCACTAATAAACCCTCAGGCTAGCATGTATATTAAAATGCTGTGGGGAGTTGTGATTTGAGGAAGATTTATTTTCATTGTGTAAAATGGTAGCTAGCTTGCTAGCCTGTGAGGCAACTGTACTGTTCTCTAAAAAATTCCCATCTCTCCTTTATAATGTTCAATTGTGATTATGTCAGTGACGTGTAGGAGACACTCCAGAAAAAGAGCAGCGGCATATCACATGTACCTATTTGTAGATTAGTGGACTCTTGTATCCAAAATATTTATTGTTAAGGGCTCTTTGATCTCCAGTTTGTTTGTGATCTCCCATTCACTCGCATCTCCGTGGACACCAACAAAAGGCATGGGAGGACTGCTAACAGGGAGAGACGGTGGCATGGCTGTGTGTGTTGAATGGACTGGTGTGAGTGGAGTGTGTGTGTGTGCCTGTACCGCAGCGTTAGGCCGGTCCATTAGCAGACGGCTGTGTCTCTCTATAAAGTAACAAAAGAGAAATTATTAGATAAGGGAGTTACGCAGCACAAATTCATTAATACATGGCTGTCATACACACACACTTACTGTGTGACTACAGCCGACCGCTCAGCTGGACTGGTGGTCGTTGTGCTGGGAAAGTCTCCATCCTTCTTTCCCTTCACGCTGTCTTTCTCATTGCCTTTCCCTTTGTCTTTGATGCAGAGTCCCTCTATTGGTGCTTCACTGTAAGAAAGAAACAGAGTGCAACAGAACTTTATCTGCACTCAAAATATAATGAACAAACTGTAGATATCGATCTGCTAATGGCTGGATTTCATCACAACTATCCACTCTCAGCTCAGGCCACACCTGCTGTTAAGATGCCACGCACACGCACACACACACACATACACTGACACATGCATCCACTGTTCTGGCACTGGCAGTGCGAGCGTGCTTTGTTACAAAGCTACAGTGTGTCCCATGGAAGTTGGATGATGCAGGTTTCAAGCAATGTCCACCTTAACACTTCTAGGTGAATTAGGCATTTGTGGGTGGAGCTTAAGTGTGATGCAACAGAAGTTGCGAGGGTAGGTACCCTTGAGTGTCATGTGGTAGGATCTATTTGATTGTAGCATGCTTGCTGGTGCACTGTTGTTAGTAGTATTTTTGCTGATTTGTTAGCATGTTGATATGTTGTATGGTTAGCATTTTTTTGTTTGTAGCATGCAAGCTGACATATTGTTTATTAGTAGTGTGGCTGCTCTGACAGAAAAGAAAGCATATCAGCTATGGTCCAAAATATGGAAATCAAACTTATACATCATATGATGGTATCTCCATGGTAGCTGGAGTGAGTATTCATACACTGTTCTCAGCTGTTGGTAGAATTGTCTTATATAAATAACTGTTTGCTGATACCATTTGATTTCTGAACTGCTGAGTGGACTGTTTCGAGCCAGGGGCCGTTGTTGAGGATAAGAGAATTATAGGGTAATGTTGGGAACCAGGGATAAGCTAAAGCGCAGGAACAGAGTGTAGATGAGTGTAGCTGTGTATGGTGTTGAGAGTAAGTGTGGAGGGTGAGTTCTGGGAGGCCTCTGGAGGTGTTGTGGGCCTTATTCAACAAAACATCTTTGATGGGAGGTATTCACTTGATAACCCCAATGACATACCCACACTCAAACCTCTAACATTTAGATTAGGTGGCTAGTGAATGATGCTGCCTGTCTGATAGTCCTATAGATTTATGACGGTGCAGTCTGATGTCCTCTACAGTCATCATTTGTGGGTTAGTACATCATTCTTTTGATATCTGAATTAGGCTTCTGTATGAATGCTTGCACTGGATTATGGTACAAGGGATTGTTACATCACATCCTGTGTATTGGTAAATGCCAGGAGCACAGAAAAACATATTAATGGACAATCTCTGTATATAACAGACGTGTTAACTCCTTTGTCCAATTTTAGGAAGGCATTCCACACTACAGAGCAAGAGACCTCAAGCACTACATACCCTCTGACTGCAGGCCTGAATACTCTGGAGTCAAGGGGAGATGAGAAGGCAGGGAACAGACATGAGGGGAACAAAGGAGGAGGTGAAAAACAGGGAAGGAGGGAAATCTCCAAAGTTTGGAGAGAAAGGAAGGGAGGCATCAAGATAAATGATTCAGAGCGTACAGTAAGACAAGGGGAGGATATACTGCACCAATGAAGACAGAGAAACTGTCTTTAATCTGTGTGTGTACCTGGTGAAGACCGCTCTCTCACTTTTGGCATCCACAGTGAGACGGATGGTTTCCTTGCCAGCACCTGTGGTGATTGTCTCTGTGGTGACTGTCTCCAAGGATACAGACTCTGTCTTGTCTTCCTCCTCATCACTGTCTGAGGCGCCAGAGGAGGAGCTGTCTGATGCCACCAGTGGAGCCTTCCTCGCTACACACACACTCCATACACACGCTGAAGAGAGAATGGGAAGACCTTTACTTGTGAAAACACTGGAGAGAGACGAAGAGAGAAACAGTTATCTAGGATGACTTTTATCTTAATGAACTGATGGCAGTACCACAGTATATAGTATACATAACCAGTGTTAATTTTCACACCATTTTAGCCATTGTCTTACATCTTTTGATGACACACATTGCATCTGTTTGTCAAGATGGACAAACAGGTGTTGTACTAATAAATGTCTTTGTCTGCAATGCATGCATTTTGGTTTTCTACACTACTACTAAACTATGTTCTTTTTTATTTTCTTCTTTTTTTAAACTATCTTTTTTCCAAGGACAGTTGTAATAATTGTCTCCCGGAGTGTTTTTCATTTGATCATTTTCTTGTCAATGACAGAGTGAAATGTTTGTCATGGTAAAGAATATGTATTTGTCAGTCATTTTGACCTAAAAATAAATAAATAAAAAAGAACTTACGGTTCTGGTTTGGTTTAGTTCTGCCTGATCCACTGAGGTCGGAGTCCACGGGAGAACTGCACCTGGGGCCCGTTTCTGAGCTGAGGAACACATGCCACTATGGTTAGAAAGCCTACAGAATATTCAGTATAGCCAGCATACTCTGTAAATCAAGGGAGAGCTGGTCCCTATTACATCACATCAACCACGAGCTGTGGAGATGAAACCAAGTGTTGAAGGTTGCCTGAGCTAAGAAACTTTCTTATCCAGAGAAATTAGACAACAAATTAGACATGCAATACAGCATTTTAGTAGTCATGAGCTAAAATGAAAAAGAACTCTTGAGAGTTTGAGAGTGTGGACTACCATGACCAATGACACTAATTAGTGGGTGAGAATAAACCCTATTTTCAATCTCCCTTCAAAAGAATGACATGCTCAATACAGGGTACAGAAGTCATATTTTTTTCAGCCTCTTGAAAGTTGCATTCTTTTAACCCCAAGCTTTTTTCATAATAAATTTTGATATGAGCGCAGATTTGCATAATGTCTGTCTCCCCACACTGAATACTATATACTTGATTATAGATTGAATTATTGACTTTATTATTATGCTTGCACAGTCTTGGTTATGACCCGTCATGCTTTTCACTGCATCTATTTGACTGGTGTTGGTTAATCATCTCCAGGCATGTAGTCATGGAAAAAGAAGATCTCATGCCAAAAAAAACAAAAAACATTGCCCACTCCTGCCCTTCATCATTCTTCAATTAGTTTACTCAACCACAGTCTCATCAAGACAGGGCTTTAGGGGATTTTCCGCAACAGCACCACACTGTAAGCACACCCAGACTTACCAGCAGAAAGGCTGAAAGTCCGTGAACTTGGCCCACCCCTTCTCCTCTGTCTCTGTGGTTGTTGGCTGGGAGGCTGGACTGTCCCAGGCCCCGAAGCCCACTCCTGCTGCAGGGGCCTTTGAATTCACCTCCCCGAAGTCTGCTATCCAGCCAACATCTGAGTATATGCATAGCACCACCAGACAAAGTGTACATGAGACACTAACTCTGGAGCATAAGGCAACTAAAATTACACATTATGACACATCATGGCATGAATAGCCATGCACATGTACAGGTACACACACCATATGTACATCATAATCACACTGATATTTAACATATTAACCAAACTCAAAGCTTGCGTAAGTCCTAACATGAAGAGCAACACAGTATTAGTATAACAATATAAGTATATCTCACTCTGTGGAGCCTCTGTCGGGCCGTGGCTTGAGAAAGGATCCAGGATCTCCTTAGGCTCCTCTCCTTCCACTGTGTGTGAGCCCGTTGTCCTATCAGAGGCCTCTGTGCCTGAACCAACTTTCCTATCATAGGCCTTGCTTGCTGCATTGCTCTGGGATAACCGCGACCCACCAAACCTTGACAAAGATGTTTTTAGATATTTTAGTATGTTTGACTGACCGAGGATGCGTGTTTTAAATTTATACACATATACAATGAAACTAGAAGCATGATGAAATAAATCATTTACAAAAAGAATGGTCAGAATGTGTGTGTGCATATGGTCGTGTGTTAACCTGTTTCGGGACTTTGTTTGTGTTGCATAGTTGATCTCCTTCTCCTCCCAGATGTCCTCCTCCTCATCATCAAAGGGCTGAATCTTCTCCTTGGAGCAAGCCTCAAATACTGCTGTGTTAGCCTGCATACACCAGGTTGAATACTTGTGATGTGTATCATCAGTGTACATTTAGCTGCATGGGTATGATATTTATTACATTGCATAACAAAGCCTTAGACACAGGATAAAACAAAGCCAGAGACAGTTAAGAAAATATTGGAGCAAATTTGTAAATATTGGCTGAAGAACCTCAGTTAACTCACACTGTCCTGGCCTGCATCAATGTTGATACTGATCTCTGCAATCCGGTCAAAGGTCGCACTGCAATGACAGTAGGATTCACTCCATGAGCACACAGGCACAATACTACATGGACACAAAGAGGGGATTATCATATCATTTACCCAATGCTGTCGTCGTGATCAGTAAACTCCTCATCATTGAAGCCAAATTGATCCACAAAATTAGCAGTCATCTGCTGGATCTGGTAGTCTGAGAAGGCCTGAAACAATCCACACATCACAAGCTTGAATTAAGTTATCTTAGTTAATGACAGAAGCTGTCAATGTGCGTGTGCTTATGTATGTGTACCTGCTGTAGTGTCAACTCTTTGGGGTAGGGGCTCTCCATATCATCCTCTGAAGAATGGCGCAGGTTTCGAGTACCAACCTGGGAGGCACACGCAACACTTTAACACTCAAAACAAACAAACAAACATGCAAATATTAT